>JAADVN010000163.1:0-29563 GCA_023335535.1 Globisporangium spinosum
GGGAGGAAGGACGACTTGAGGACTTGAGGGTAAATTTGCAACTGAATTAAAATGCTGTTATGGTTCCTGTCACTACTCCTAATTAGCCTCAAGGGCTCCTACAGGTTTTATGAATAAAGCCTACACATGCAGAAAGAAACCTACTAAACTGATATATAAAACCTTGGGTACATTCGAGGTTCAATCCATAGGACCTTGAACTTGAAGTCCTGTGGAAAGTTCCCTGCGAAGTGAGTGGCGTGAACCACTTACTTCAACCCACAGTGACACGTCGCGTGCGCCACCAGCGAGGTTCCTCAAAGCAGGAACCATCATTCTGTACTTGATTGGTACATGAATGTCAACACTCTGCACTGATTAATACATGTGAAGAACATTCTGCACTGATTAGTACAGAGAGCCTTCGTGACGTCATCAGATGACGTCACACGTGCATGCAGGAACCTGTTGTACTGTAATCCCTATGTCTTTTGTCTCTGCAATGCACGCTGAAGGTGGTGTGTGACACACACGATCTGGCAAACAGATCCACCTTCATGTAATGGCTGGCTAAGGCCCATTACAGTAATGGCTGCAACGCGTACTCGGGAAGAAGCGCTGCTCTTCTCAACCAGAATGAATCTGCACGGCGAGAGAGTGGTTGCAAAAATTGATGAAGTACGGGGCTCAATGGGAATTGCTATGTACGTGATAACGGACGAAACACTTGTCGACGCGATCATAGCCGCATGAGATCGCACTCCATGACTCAACCGGAATGTCATGTAGCCGCCAGTCCGCGCTACTCTCGACCGTTAGTAGTTGAAGTCGCCAAGAAGCCAAACCTATGCTCTTATTGAAACAAAGATTGAAGTAAAGATAATTGGGAGAGCGATGTACATGATACCATGCTTGATAGATGCAAGACGCGCATGGATCCGTCAACTGGACACAGCAGGCGCGGACATTACAAGGGCAAATAAAGATCAAGGACGGCCAGGAATTCTACGAATCGATCGGCGCAAACTATGAGGCAATATGTAAGCTCCAAGCATCGGAAGCATCTGTTCGTCACGTCTGCCTTCTTGGATAAATTAGATCCCTCCGGTGTGCAGTGGTACCAGGCTAACACGAAGGAGCTGAAGAAAAAAGCAAGAGAGGCAGCCAAAGAAGCAAAAGAGAAAGCTAAGGAAGCGAGAGAGAGAGCTGAAGATGCCAAGCAGGCGCAAATGCAGGACGCGAGCGAAGCAGACCCCCAGGCGAAAAGGTAAAATGCCTCACCCCGTGTGGCGCCCCCTCCAGTGCAGTTGCGAGCGGTTCCCTGAGCGTCTACCCGAGCGCCGAATGCCCACGTAACAGTCTTAGCGCTGGGACAGTCAAGTGCCGGGATCCCAACAGAATTCCCAAATCGTATCTCTGTGACCACCTCTGCAAATGACATCATTTTTGGCAAGTGGCTGGATCAGCACTACCACCACTTTTCCAAGGTGTGGTAGGTTCCTAATCGCCGAAACCAGTGCAAACATCTCAAGCGGCATTCCCCAAGTGGCTGCATTCGCTGAAGTAGCGTTTCCGCAAGCGATCGATACGCACTTCTTTAGTGCGTGGCGATGCCTCCTCGTACAGCGCAACAACCGCTCGACAATCGCTTTTTATGTGTGACTGTTTTATTTCAGCAATAGCTTTCTATTTGTGAGAGCTTTTTATCCGTGATACACTTGTGATCGTGTTCTCTTCGTCCAAAAAGCGAAATGGAGCAACACGCCACCATGGGAGAGGTCCAAGATCCGCTGCTTGACGACAATGTCTGTGGCTCGCAAGCCTGCGCGCGCGTGTGTGTGCGTCCGCTTCATCCCTCGGAGTACGTGGATGCGCAGCTGCGCTCGCCCGTGCGCTTCGATGTGATCCTGCAGCTCGCAGAGCCGCCAGAGAACAGCTCAAGTGCAAGGAAAACAAGCGCTCCGTCGTCGCCATTGCTGCACATCCAGCGCTGTCTGCACGACTTTGCGCAGCTCGAGCGTGAGCTCCAGCAAGATATGGAGAGTGGCGATGACGGTGGGAGTGCTGCTGGTGCTGGTGTCCCATCAATCACACCTGCAATCAAAGCGTACCTGGCGTCTCGAGGTAACGACGATGCATTGGCGACAGTGCTGTACGGACGAGACGGTGACGTGCTGCTCTTTGAAGCGCGCTTTGCGTGGCAGCTTGAGCTCTTTGTGTCTAGTCTAATCGCGCACTCCGACCCTCAAGTGAGCTGTTCGCGCGCGCTCAAGAAGTTCATCAGTGGTGGGAGTCTCTCTCCACTATCGCCTGTGAAGAACGTATTGGACGACCAAGAGAAGATCGAGACGCTCTTCGAGGGCATCGCTGCCAGTGCTGTTATTCACGAGCGGATCCCGTCGGGGTGTACAGTGGAGCACGCTACAAGAGTCCAAGTGACGCAGAATAGCGCTTTTGACGAGAGCGAGGGGGTTGAAGCGCCAGCCAACCAACAAGCGCTGGTGCTCTGGCGATTCGCGTCGCAAGACGACCACGTGGTGTTCTCGGCTCGCTTCACTGAGAAGCAGCTGCAGCATAATGAACAGGTGGGAAGTAGCGACGATGCGAGAGAAACAGACCCGTACAACGCCGCCGGAAGTGCTGATCCTTGGAGCACTGGCGGTGATAATGCAGCTGAACCTGTTCGCAACGTTATACTCGACGGCGAAGACTTGCCCATGGAGCAGTACATGGCGCAGTATCGCACTTGGTGCTCATTCGTGCCAGCGGCACAAGACGAAACAACGAGTCCTCAGTATGTGTACGGCGCTTTCCTCGCCAAGACATCGGGCGAACTCGTGCTCGAGTGGGAGAACGCCGACACGACCAGCGTGCTCTCCAAGCCTCTGAAGTTCCAGGTGTGCATGTTACCTTTGCTCCTAGGAGAGCACAACGATACAGGTGTTGAAGGAGTGCTCAAGACGCTACTGATTGGTGGGGGTGAAACGCAACAGCAAAGTGGTGATGCTTCCTGGGTTTGCGAGGCTGTCATGGCGTCTAAGATCACGAACCTCGAGCACATTCTCGACCAGCGTGATGATGATGACGACAGTGACGACGACGTGGATTTTAGAGGCTCAGATAGCCTTGAGAATGCTCCACCTAACAGTCGCAATGCTGGTGGAGATCTCGGCCGTGACATCAAAGAACAGCTCGTGCGCCTGCAAGAAGAGAAGCATTTCCACGAACAGCGAGCAAAAGAGTTTGAAGAACGAGTGGTCCGTACCCTGATATCCTTGTTGTATCACCCAAATGTCCGCATTTCCGTGAATTGTAACTAACGCATTCTATTCTCTCTTTGTGTTTGTTCTTATTCCAACACGCACACAGTTCCAGCTGGAAGAAACGCTGCTTGCGACGAAGAAAGAGTTACAGAAAGCGCACGACGACATTGCGATCTCTGGAGAAATCTACAAGGCGAATCTTGAGGCGATCACGCAGCTGGAGGTCGCTGCGTCAGTTTCTCAGCTGAAACCACCAGTAGCAGCAAGCGCGGCAGGTATTCCACCACTATTGCCAGTCTCATCACAGAATACTGGTGTTGCTGAGGACACGAAAGAGGAAGACCCTGGAGCTGCAGCGTCATCCTCATCTTCATCGTATGTAACTGAGAAGGAGCACCAGCGTGTCGTGAACCTGTGCACGACGTTCCAGGAACAATGTCTCTGGCGCTCGATTGAGCTTGCTGAGAGCGAGAAGCGGAGCATGGCACTCGAAGGGAAACTGCAGGACACTGAGCAAGAGAAATCCGAGTTGCAGGGCCAAATCGCGGCACAAGAGGAGCAAATCAACTCGCTGCAAGCCGAGAACAAGAAACTGCGGACGCACAAGAGCATCTTGGTGCAGGAAGTGAAGAAACTGCAGCCATATTCGCAGATCAACCTCGCGGCGCTTGTCCAGGAAGCCCAGGAGGCGCGCATGATGCAGCGCAGCCTACAGGCGCAGCTGGATTCCCGCAACACCTCTGAAATCGTTGTTTCGACATCAACTTCAAGCTCAGTCGCTACAGAAGAGGATGGTGCGGGCGGTGGCTTTGTGGTCATCGAGTCGGAGGATCACTCCAGCCCTTGATGAGGAAGCGAGAGGTGTCGTTACTGTCTGGACTGGTGACGATTGAAGGAAAGGCGCTTGCGCCTGGGCGGAGGTACTTTCTTTTGGCTCTGGTGAGATTCGATTCGATTCGATGTATTGCCTCAGCTTAGCTTACTGTCTTCCACAGCTGTATATAAGAAAGAAAAATATTAATGGATATGGATACGAACATTGCGGTTCCCGGAATGTCAACATGAAGATGGTGTAGCCATCTGATCAGAACATAATGGCTACACTTTATGAAATTTACCACAGATGTACTGCACATCTCTCTGAGTGTCTGAACATAATCATAATCAGCAAGAAAAAATATTGTTTTTAACCAATTGACGGTTGATAAAAAAATATATCAGCCAATCAAAATGACTCAACATATGTTACTTTAGAGACTGAAACTGAATGGAAAAAGTGGACTTTGGATTCCGAGTGATCGATCGATTCGCGCAAATTTGAAAACACAATCAATCGACATGCCCCAAGCTCGCGCTCGCTTGAGTTTGCCGTTTTCTTCTTCATGACCATGGACGAACTTGATCGTGTCCGTGGGAACCTGCTCAACACTCTCTGGCTCTCTTGGCGTTGTTTGTCATCGGTTGTCTACCGCAATCCCGAAAATACCATGGCTCATTGTTTTGTTGGGGCACTCAATGGGATGATGCCATCCATGTTGACAAAGCCGAACGCTTCAGACAAAACCTGTGTATGTCACAAAAAGTGAAAGCCAGAGACAATCAATCGGTTGCGTCTTCAATAACCAGCTTTTCTTTGATGCTTGAGACTTCGTCGTTGGTGCTCAAGCTTGCTCGACAGGAATCGATTTGAATCTGCTGGGTGAGGTAAAGATGGAAGCAGGGGATTGATTCCTCCTGCTAGCTTGGCTAGACGAAACTCGGTTGTGTGATGGTTCCTCATCTCTTTTGTTTCTCTATTTGCTTTTTCATTTGGTGTCGTTATAAAAATTTAGGTTAGTTATTGAACAGACCTGGATGGTGAATGGTGTGGTATCCGTTCGTTTCATCCAAGTGAGGCTGTGTGGGTGGCTTCGTTCTGCTGATAATAAAAACGCTACGGTTCTGGTATCGTACTTCATTCATGCTGTGGAGACTCTGGCGATGGCGCTGCTTGGGTTCCTTCGCTTGCAGTGCTGTGCTGCCCATTACTCACCGCTGGCGCCGAGTGCGACTCGGAAATCGCAGCATTCTTGTCACCCAAGTGCTCCGTCTCGGACGAAAGGCTCGAGTCTGTTGCGACATACTGCTTTTGCTCGACTTGAATGGGCAGGCGCTTCACGTGGTCCGGCTGTGTATTACCATCCTGTGGGTAATAGTGGCGACGGTGCGACGGACGCAACGTCTTGGGTTGCGGGATCGGCGTCATGAACTTGTTGTTCTCAAACAGGAATTGGTTCAAGTCCACGTGCTCGGTCACAAACTCAAACATCGTCTTGGTCTCCACGTCCATCTTCTCGACGTCAAAGCCGGCGCGCACGGGGTTCTTCTCGCCCGGATCGCTCTTTGGCTCAAACACTTTGAAGGCACCGTCGGGAAAGTACGCAAACTTGAGCTCCTCCGTGCGCACGCCCTTGGTCATGCCGTTGAACGGGTTGCACATCACCACGCGGCGCTCCTTCAGCACTGGAGACGCTAACGCCGCTACTTTTTCTTCTTCTGCTTTGTTCCCATCCAACGCCATTTCCAGCTCCAGCTCTAGATCTGCTGGTTGTGGTGGCGGGTCTGCGCGACGGCGCTTCATCGAGTGGCCGTAGCCGTGTTGGTAGAGCGGCTCGTCGGAGGAAACACCGACAATGTCGGCGATCGTCGCCATGAGATCCGACTGCATCGTCAGCTGGTTCACCTGCATGCCCTTCTCCTTCTCGCTGAAGAAATCGTCCGCGAGGATCAGGAACGGCACGTGCGAGCCTTCATCGTAGATGCCCGAGTCGGCGATCGACGGGTTGTTGTGCTCCATGCGGCCGTAGCCGTGGTCGCCCTGGATCACCACCACCGTGTTCTTCATCAGCCCCTTCGCGCGCATCTCGCGGATAAACTTGCCGAGCATCTCGTCCGAAAAGTACATCGAGTCGATGTACTTCTTGGTGTACGGCGTGTACAAACTCGACAGATCTGGCACCTTGTATGCCTCGGGGAGCGCCCACGGGTTGTGACTCGTGATCGTGTACATGTCGATAAAATACGGCTCTTGCAGCCCTTCCCAGCCAGGCAGCGACTTGATAGCCGAGAGCGAGTCACTTCGCTTCTTCTGTTTCTTGGCTTCCGCTTCCTCCTCCTTGACCTTCTTCTTGTTCTGGATACGAGAACGAAGCAATGGTTTCGTAGTCTTAACCGTCGAGTTGCCTGCGACTACAGTAGGAGCTGGAAGCCCAGTCACTTGAGCTTCGAGCTCACCACTCACAGCAGCAGCAGTGGCGTTGATCGTCTTCTTGTCAAGCACCTGCTTAGAGGCGTTGTGCGAGGATTCGATCGCGTGCAGAAGCATCTCGAATGACAGGTGGTCGTGCATACCCCAGGAGAAATGGTCGTCGTCCTGGTTCTTGTAGTCGCGTACCTCGTGCAACATCTTGCGGATCTTGCGGTCGTCCACGAGCTTGTCAAAGCCGTTCTGCAGAAGGAACTTGTCCCAGTACTCCCAGCTCAGGTTCACAGCGCTCCAGAACATGTTGAAGTAGCCGCGCTTCTTCAGGAACTGCGGCAAGCCGCGCACATTCAGCGACGTGCCGTGGCGCTTCAGCGCGGTCGTCTCAGTGCATGACGGCAGCATTCCAAAGAGTTGTGTCAGTAGGGTTCGTGTGGTCTGCACGCACTGCGTGTAGTGCTTTCGGTACAAAATGCCAGTTTTTGTCAGCTCATCGAACTCGGGCGTCGCGCTTTTCCCAAACTTGGCTTTCCTCTCCGCGCCGCCGAGAACGCCCGTGTCGAGCGCGCGCCAGGACTCCATGCTGATCACGATAATGTTTGGCAGTGCGACCTTGGTCACGGTCTTCGGAGCAATAGTGGCAATAGGCGACGTTGCCACGTCTTGAGCAGTGGTCGATGCCGTAGCGGTTTCATTCGCCAATGCAGGACTGATCGGCGCTTCTCTGCTGGAGACAACCGTGTTCGTTCTGTTCTTCTTATCGCCAACAATAACAACCACATCTGCTGACTCGACGACCGTCGTTGTCACGTTCTTGAGCTCAATCTCGAACAAACTCTCGCCGGAGAACCCGATCGTCTTTCTCCACAGAAGCGCGCAGCGGTCATCGTTGCCCAGTCCTTCGAGCTCGTAGATCTCGTTCCTGTCGAGCGTCGCGAGCAACTCCTGGGACGCGAGCGTGCAGTTGATCTCTTCGCGACCAATCGTGTTCGACCGGATAAAGAATCCCTCGGTCTGCAGCGAGAACATCGCATTCGACATGAGCTTCATGTCAACGCCTTTGCCATCGACCATTAGCGATGCCACGAGCGCCACGATCGTCATCGCAATGCTTGTGACAAAGCAGCGCACCACGACCATCGATGGAGTTGGCTTGGCTGACACGGAGAACGCCGAGGACGAGGACGATGGCGAGTGCGAGCCGCAGCCAAACAGGTACGCGACGACCGACGACGACTGCTGGCTCGCGTGGTGATTGTACAAACTCTGATTCTGACCGCTACGTCGACGAATCCGTGGCTGATTCTGCTGCTGCATCTGTGGCGTCTTCTTCGTAAACCAGTGCGACGGGAACAGCGATGCCAAGAATGAGCACGGTCCTGTTGGCGATCCAGCGCCAGCGGCTCCAGCAGCAGATGCAGCTGTGGAGGACATCATCGAGTCCTTGCGCTTGCCCTGGTGGAGGTGCTGGTTGCACGAGTAGCAGCTGAAGAAGCCTGGGAGGAAGAAGAAACTCGGTAGCAGCGGGAACTTGTTGGCGTAGAAGCCGTAGGTGAGCGCGCTGATGAGCGCAAAGTACACGGCCCAAGAGCACACGACCGTGCGCGTGAGCACTTCTTCGTCCATGAGGGACGCCGTGAACTGCGACGCGTAGTTGACAAAGATCTCAACGAATGCGCGGTTCAGACGCGGGTGCATGGTCACTTGGAGACAGAAGTCCACGACGCTCGCGATCGTCGCCGCGACCACGATCGCCTTGATCAGCACCACGACGAGCGACTTCTGCAGCGCGCTGCGCACTTTCATGCACAGCCAGCTCCCGCGCGGCGCGATCGACGATAAATACGACGCTGTGGGACCCGCAATCCCGGAGCTCGCGAGTAGTGTCGTGTGTCTGCCAAAGCTGTCAACCGAGGAGTCCGAGTCGCCGCCGCTCATGTCGTACTCGCTGTTCAGCACGGGCATGTACACCGGGTGGCGCAGCGGTCGACCGCTGTGGCTGAATCCACCGCTACCAAGAGATGAAGACCCACTGTCGCTACGCAGCCACGAGCCGCTGCGTTCACCTAGAGACCTGTTCTCCGCTGCGCCGCCTGCACCGCCACCAAAATTCAAAAGCGAGCTCTCGTAGAACAGCAGCTTGACGAGGCAGATCAGCGTCGACGCCTGGAAAAACACCGCGACGTCCTGAAACAAACCCGCGACGAGTCCTTTCAGCATACTGGAGATCGAGAAGCGATGCGCATACCGCAGAAAGTTCAGCACGCGTCCGAGCACGGGCAGTCCGAGAAACGCGTACACGAGCACGGCGAGCCACATGATCTGGTACACGCGATGGCTCACGAAGCCTCCTCTCCGTCCGCCGATGCCGCTGCCGCTACTGCTATTGTGGACGCCGCCGTTACTGGTGACGCCGTTGATGATCGGGTTACGCACGGAGAGCGGATTCGCGTCGCCGAGCGTCGTGAGCGCGCTGCGGCGCCGCCGCTGCCCCCACCCCCACCAGCGACGCGCGCTGGCGCTGTGCTCGTCGTCGGGAAAGTTCGCCTCGTCCCGCAGCGTCGGCGAGAGCCCGCGGTTGCGCCGGTAGATCGTCGCCATACTGTATCTATTTGTCGGAGTGTGTGTATGTTGGTTGCGCTTTGCACACAGAATGTGGGGGCCGCTGTCGTAGATAGAGCGATGGATAGAGATAGAGCTGTCGCCAGCTATGAGCCACTCACACGCACACACACACACGCAGGCAGGGGGCTCGCGTCCTCGACTGAGCGCTCTTAGCTGGTGCGGTGTGGAGGGGGGGAGGGAGCGAGGTCCGTCCGTCCGTCCGCGTCGCGTAGCTCTTCCAGCAGCGAGCGGGTCCCTCTGGAGATGCGAATGGGATAATACGTGCCGAGCAGGGTCAGGTCACGATAAGGCGAAAGGACGGTGGTCCGGCTGCTCATAGTGAAACCAAGAGGTTAAGAGCGGCGGGATTGTTACTTCAGCGTGCTGGCCGGTGGTGCCTCGGATCCGCTAGGTAGAGAGTGCAAAAAAACACAATGTGACGATGATAAAGAGGTTTTTGAACGAGACAATGAGATTGGATTTTATTGACAGTACATCATTGTAAATGTCGCATTTCTGGAAGCTGTGTATTGAATTTAAGCACATAAGGAGGGTCTTGTCAGGCGGGATGGGCAGATATAGTGGACGACGAAAGGACGGCACAGCAAGCAACCAAGCCTGAGTTGCACGGAGCCAACACAGCAGGAAGATGGGGATGCAGACATGCCGAGGTGACGGTTTCGAGAAGATTCGTCCCATTTAGCAGACAGTTTTGGAAAATCCTTTGCCATGCTGTTTGAGCGCGAAGCATAAGATCCTGTCGCGGGCGAGTGAGCGCGAAAGGATCCTCGCTTCGGCTTTGCCGCTAGCAGAGCGTCGCGCCGTCATTCGTGGCTGATCTCGTGCTTTTGGTTGTGTCACACAGCGGCATAAACATCAGTTTATGTGGCTTCCAGAAAGCCAAATAAATTCAACTTGGATTCCGGTCTGTTAAAATGCACGGGCTTGCGAAGATCTGCCGCGAGCTTGATGTCCGTCCATGGTCATACGGACGCGAACTTTGCGGCTCTGAGCTCGGATAAGCGCATTCGCGAGCTGTCATGGGCCAAAGTATCATCTTAGGCACAAACCAAGTATCCCATATAAACCATATACATCCATTACCACGTCGTTGGTGAATGAGAACACGCAGACATCGATCGTCCTCTGCGCGCTGTCGAGAAGTTGAAGAAGCTGATGGAGCGATCCGTTTCCTCGATCAGGGAAGCGGAGAACTCGGCCGCCACCCAAGTGAAAAAAAAGCGTGGTTTAGACCATTTTTTGTGATTTTTTTGACGAAGGGGTGTGTGACAGGTGGTCTCTGAAGTAAGCGATAGAAAAGGTGCCGCCAATCGTGTTACTTTCTTAGATCTTGTGATCTGCGAGTTCCAGGACTCACTTGCTTCATTCAGATTCAGCGCAGAATGATCGGGAGGATTCGACCATGCGTGTTTATTCAAAAATCTCAAGAGCCCAGATGCATGCACCATACTAGTGGTGGCATACATATTTGCATCTGAGCTGGTGGCATTCCCTCATGCTGCAGCTGCCATTTGAGTTTTCAATATCGAAGACGCCGCAGATTCGTCCGATTTCTTCTGGCGCTCCACCTTCAATCCCAGGTCCACATTTCGAGGACTCAACAAAAGAATTTAGCGTGGGGTTGTTGGGGTACTCACTCACGATGATACGAGATTACTTTCAAGTTGATTGTCACCAAGCAGTGTGCTGCTGAGCAGGTTCCCATCGACCTTTTCATTTTCATTTTGCTGCCACACCTTCTGAGAAGAAAACGACGAAGAACACAGAGCGTGTACAAATTCCTTTTCCTTAGAGCTTCATCTACATGTTTTCAATTGCGAATTGATCATTTTCAGGCGGACTAAACCAGTCATATTTTCCATTCGCTAACAAATATGTACCTGGACAAAATAAAGTCTCCATCATATCTGAAGTAACAGAATATCCTTCAATTTGATTGGCTGAAACAATTTCCAGCACCCGTCAATTGGTTAAAACGATTTTACGCGTTGTGTGTGTGACATTATATATCAGAACATAAAACGGTCACATTGGCACCACCGACAACCCTCCCTAAATTGATCAGCGTACCTGTTTACTTTCATAAAATGTAGTCAACTCCGCTCCTCGTCAATTGGTTGTGTCTGATACGTGTTTCTCAATACACTTGGCATCGCGCCCCATTCTACTACTCTCTTGTCTTGGCCACCAGCCGTGCGTACATGCCGTTCTGGCCCAGGAGCTCGGCATGCGTGCCTTGCTCGGCGATCTTGCCGCCGCTCACCACGCAGATCTTGTCGGCCTTGCGGATCGTCGACAGGCGGTGCGCGATGATGATCGTCGTGCGACGCTGTAGCGCCACGATCTTGTCCAGCGCCACCTGCACGACCTTTTCACTCTCCGAGTCCAGCGCGCTGGTGGCCTCGTCCAGCAGCAGAATCACCGGATTCTTGAGGATCGCGCGCGCGATGGCGATGCGCTGCTTCTGGCCGCCCGAGAGCTTCTCGCCCTTCATGCCCACCTGCGTCTCGTAACCCTCGGGGAAGTTGGTGATGAACTGATCGGCGTTCGCCATCTGCGCGGCGCGCACGATTGCCTCGTGACTCGGCATTTCGCTCAGACCGTACGCGATGTTCTCCGCGATCGTGCCGATGAACAGTGTCGGCTCCTGGCCCACGAGGCCGATCTGGCTGCGCAGCCAGTGCAGATTGAGCGTCTTGAGGTCGTGGCCATCGAGCAGCACCTGGCCCTTTAGTGGGTCGTAAAAGCGCTCGATGAGCGAGATGATGGTGCTCTTGCCGCCGCCGCTGGGGCCGCAGAACGCGACCGTCTCGCCCGCCTCAATCGTTAGGTTGTAGCGCCGGAGCACCGTCACTTCCTGGCGCGTCGGGTACTTGAACAGGATGCCCTGGAACTCGAGCTTGCCCTGCACCGCGTCCAGCTTGAGGCCGTCCTGCGCGAATGAGTCGATGGGCACGGGCGTCTCCGCGAGCGTGAAGATCGTCGAGCCGGCGCGCTTGGCGTTGTCGGCGTCCGCGAGCCAGGACGCGGCCGATCCGATGCCCTGTGCGGACATCATGATCGCCATGAGCGTGCGGATGAGCTGCTGGAACGTGATCTCGTCGCGGTCCACGAGCTTGCCGCCGTACCAGAACACGAGTGCGTAGACGGCGAACACGATGAAGGAGCTGAAGCCGAGCGCGAGTCCGTTCACGTTGGCCTCACGCAGCCCGTCTTTCATGGGCACCTGGAGCAAGTCGCCGTACTTGCTGGTCATCTGGTCCTCAAGCCCCAGCGACACGACCGTGCGGATGTTGCTCAGCGCCTGCGACGCGTGCGCGCCCGAGTCCGCGAGGTAGTCGGTGCCGGACCCGCCCTTTATCTGCTGCACGCGCACGATCTGGCCGAAGATCAGCAGCGGGAACACCGCGAGCATCACGAGCGTCAGCAGCCAGCTGCCCAGGCAGAACGAGATCACGAGCGCCGCCACGAGCGTGAAAAATGCCTGCACCACGCGGCCCTGCGCGTCACCCGAGAGCAGTGCCACTTTGGTCGCGTTCGTCGCCAGGTCTGCCGTGAGCGCTCCCGTGGCGTTCCTCGTCTCGTCGAAGAAGCCGATGTTCTGGCGGCACAGCGCCGAGAAGTTCATGTCTCGCAGCCGCGACGTGAGCTTCTCCGCGATGTACTTGAAGCAGAACTGCTGGATCGCTGTGGCCACGAGCAGCACGCCCGCGCCGCCGATGTACAGCGCGCCGTAGAGCTGCACCTCGCTGTAGAGCTTGTCCATGTACTTATGGTCCTTGGTCTCCTGGAACTTCATGTACTTCTCCGTCATGGAGCTCACCATGCCGCTGATGAGGATCGCAGACCCGGGCATGCTGCACCCGACGATCGCCGCACCAAAGCACCCAAGCAAAAAGAACTTGCGCTCAGGGCGACACAGCGCCAGTGCCTTCATCACGGAGAAATTGTCGTACAGCTTGCTCTTCTTCTTCGTCTTCTTGCCATCCGGTGATGCCGAGTTGGCGTCCTCTGGGACTGCCCCCTCGGAGGACGCTTCACTTTGCTTCCGCTTGATCGCAGTGTCCATCTGAGACGGACGCTCCACTTCGTGATTGTCCTCTCCAGATGGACTCTCCTGGATCGTGTACAGGTTACGGTACACGCCATTCTCGATCTTCATGAGCTCTTCGTGCGGACCTTCCTCCACGACGCAGCCACCGGCGAGCACCACGATCTTGTCTGCGCGCCGGATGGTCGTCAAGCGATGCGCGATCACGAGCGTCGTCATCTTGGTCTTGTCCATTAGATCGTTCAGCGCTGCCTGCACGACGCGCTCGCTCTCGGCGTCCAACGCACTCGTGGCTTCGTCTAACACCAATATCTTCGGCTCACGGACAATCGCTCGCGCGATCGCGATCCGTTGCTTCTGTCCACCTGACAAGGACACCCCTTTCTCGCCGACCAGCGTGTCGTAGTTTTTCGGCAGCGTCATGATGAACTCGTGCGCGTTCGCGAGCTTCGCTGCCGCCATCACCTGTTCTCGCGTTACGACAATGTCGGTGTCATCCCCAGCAGCAGAAGCTACATAGCCTCCTTTACTCGCTCCGAACGCGATGTTCTCGAAGATCGTCGTCGCGAACAGCGTCGGCTCCTGTGAGACCAGGCCGATCTGAGAGCGCAGCCACTTGACGTTCAGCGTGGTGATATCACAGCCATCGAGCAGAATTTTACCTGCCAACGGGTCGTAAAAGCGCTCGAGCAGCGAGATCAGCGTGCTCTTGCCGCCGCCGCTCGCGCCAACGAACGCGACGGTCTGTCCGCTTTGGATCTTCACGCTGTAGTTGTTCAGGATCTGCGCCTCGGGGCGACTCGGGTACGCAAAGCTCACGTCGATGGCCTCAATCTGACCCGCGCAGCTCTCGGGCACCACGCCGCTGTCCTTCGACGCGTCGATTTTCGAGACGGTGCTCAGGATGTGGTAGAGCCCTGCCGCTGCCCCCTTCGCCTGCGCCACGGCCGTGATGTTGGGCGAGATCTGCGCCATCGCCATGGACCCGATCAAAATGCCGAAGAACGCGCTGAACACACTGCCCGGAGTGGTTTTGTCCTCCGACACGCGCTTGCCGCCGTACCAGAGCCCCGCCGCGTACATGATCCACATGCTGCAGAAGAACACGCCGATGACCACCGCCATGAGCTTGGCGAGCTTGATGTTCTCTTCCTCCGCCTTGAGCGCCTTCGCGTTGTACTTGTCGATCGCGCGCTGCTCGCCGTTGTTCGACACGACCGTGCGCATAGAGCCTAAGGTCTCTTCCGCGACAGCCCCAGCCTCCGCGTACACTTTCTGAGCCCGCTCGGTCCGCGAGCGCAGCGTCTTGAGCAGCCACGCGAGCGAGAATGCGATGCACGGCATCACGCATGCCATCACGAGCGAGATGTCCCAGCCTTTCACGAAGCCGATCACGTATCCGGCGACGAACTGCGCCGTGTAGCGCAGCGAGTCTCCCAGTTTCTGGCCCATGCCGTCCTTGATCTTGACCGTGTCGCCCGTGAGCCGGCTCGAGAGCTGCAGCGCGTCGTGGGAGTCGTACCACGTGATGTCCAGATGCAGCATGTGCTTGAAGCCCTGCTCGCGAAGCGCCTTCATCTGGCGCTCGGCGGTCGTGAAAAACATCACGAACGAGAGATAGTCCGTGATGAACAGGATGATCGCGACCCCCAAGTAGAGCAGCGCCGCGTTGTTCACAGCAGAGGCGTCATAAGGCTGGAAACTCGAGATCGCTTCGCCAAAGATTAGCGCCATGCAGGGGAACAGCGCGCCGTTGATGACCGTCATGACGAGCCCGAAGAGCAGCAGCACCATGTCCCAGCGCGACGCATAGCGGTAGAGATCGCGAAACCGGAAGCTCGCGAGCGCCTGCTGCTGCTCTTGCTTGGCGAGCTCCGCTCGCTCGAGCTCCTCGGGGCTTACATTGGACTCCTTCGCTCCAGTTCCTGTTGCAGCAGCACCGCTCTTTCTTGGGGCTTTGGGATCGCTTGGCGCGTCTCCGCCATCGACCACGACTGCAGTTGTGGCGGTGGGGGCTGTGACAGCGACAGTCGTTGCCACGGAGGCTGGTTGGACGCTCGCTGCCGTACCGCTAGCGTGGTGGGGTCCGTTATCCTCTATATCCTGCAGCTCTTCTTCTCGACTTTGTTCGCCAACGCGGGGTGTCAGAGCCTCGACGTACCCGACGTCCGCAGAGGGCGAACACATCGCTTCGGCATGCACAGCGCTCGGCATGTTGTCAAGCAATAACGTCAGCGTATCAACACCAGCAGATCAGTCAGGCAGTTCGTAATGCGTGAAGATGGCTGTGTCACTCGGTCTTGCGAGCGTGTGCTGTTGCAGTTGTTGCTGCTGCTGGTGTGTCCCTGAGCCGGTGGATGCCCAATGACAATCCGGACTGGACGGCGGCGGCCTTTCTCTCTTCTTTGCGAATGTGTTGCGACAGAGAGAGTAGTGTGGGAGGGGGCATACTTGCCAAGAGAAACTGAAACGGACGACACGGGAAGCATAGCATATAGTTAGAGATAGAAAGGACAGCCGAGTTGTGCGGCAACGCAGACATTGCGAATGAAGTTAGCAAGCTGCTGCACTACGACCAGAAATAGCTACCGAGATGCCAAATGATCGACGAAGGCCACGGTAGCAACCATCAACCAAGAGAGGGTCTACTATGTCTACAGCGGCGGCTTGCAAAGGAAGCTGTTTTTATGACCTTCACGGGTACCTAACCGAATGGATCCAGTCGTCAGAGAAGCTCAGCTCAGCTCAGCTTACATAGTATGAGCCTTTCCACTGTTGTCTGGAGGGCACATATCCGTTCGCAGCATAGAGAGGGAGAGAAATAAGGGCGACAAACTCCATACTCACGAGCTCAGCTCACAGGAGTGAAAGCCCAGCGAGTGAGGCGGTCGTAGTGTAGCGATCTGCACTTCAGTCGCAAACGAGCGCAGCCAATTGGTCACGTCTCAGGAGCGACCAGAAGACGTACGCACGTACGTTGACGTCCACCCGTTTCAGCATGAGCTCTCTGAATTGGAAGTAATTTGCATCGAATATCCAAACAGGAAGTTGACTGCGACTATCGCTCACTTTTTAAAAAAAGTTTGTGATGAAGGGTCGCTGGCTCCTCGCTCGCATTTAAAAGTAAGGCACTGAATGTGTGGTTTGCCATGATCGTAGATCTGGATCGGAGCACCTCTGTCATCCAGCAACCAGCTCATCTCATATCTGCCAGCCGGCATCCTCCAACTCGCGCGATTATTGTCAGGAGGCAACATGTTCGATCTGGTCGCGAAGACCAATGGCAGCAAGGACGAAAGCAATGAGCGACTACGGGAGAGACTGAAAGCACGGCAGGAAGACGACTCCAAACATCCCGTGTGTGTGGTTTGACAGGGAGCTCGCCGATGAGACGGTCGAACATTTAGCGTGAGTGACGCTCGCTCTGTGATCGGGTATCGCTTCAAGCGTGTGGACACATTGAAGTCGGAACTCAGTGCATTAGCGGAGAAGAAGATCCTCCAAGCCAGCGCCGTAACAAACGCGACCCACACAAAGCCGCTGCTCCGCCAGCAACGTTACCGGCTACGAAGGAAAATCTGGTTCACCTTTCGGCGCATCGCCAGAATGATCCGTGGCATGCACCATAAGATCTCGAGCTGGTTGTCGGCCAACTACCACGAGGTTCTCCTACCAGCGTTCCAGACCTCCGAGATGGCGCGAAAGTCCAACCAGAGTGCGGCAACAGACTCTGCAGCCACGGTTCAGCCTGCTGGAGCGCGCATGAGGACGCAAGCTGTCAAGTGCTTCCGTGCGCGTGGTGATGACTCAATCCCACTTCAGGTTCAAGAACCTCCTCAAATACAAAATGGAGAAGTCCGGGGGTCGAGTGATCGAATGCAGTGAGGAGTACTCTTCGAAGTCGTGCTCAAGATGCGGGAACGTGAAGTGCGATCTCGGAGCCAATGCCACCTACACATGTCATTCGTGTCGCCTCACTGAGGACCGAGCCATCAACGCCAGTAAGAGCATCTTCATGAAGAACGTCAGTTGCTTGCTAAGATAGGCTAGCAAAAGCTAATCGATGAGCCTGCACCGCGTCGCTGGCGACACATCCCCGAAAATACAGGCGAGCTTCGCTATTGCAATTGCCAGTTTGGCTCAGAGCAGATTTCAGACTGATAAGAGCGTAATATTTCGAGGGCAATCCTTTTTAGCCAATCACGCGCACTACATTGCTGTAAACTACCAAACGAATAGTCGCAGAAGCTGTTGTAATGTATTACTAATAGCAATGTATCATACTATAAACTCTTTCCCGTAACATGTTGCGTTAGACTCAAATATTAATATAAACAATCTATCAGTAAAAATACAATCTTTTTCAATTGCGAGACAGGCTCGTTTTCAACACCCGCCAAAAATCGCGGTGATACATTGTGCACCCGCCGCCTGCCCGCACGTGCGTGCTGCTCAGTCTTCAGTCTTCAAAGAGAGCACGCTCAGCAGCAGCAGCAGTCATGGCGCCGTCCGACGACAAGCCCAGCGAGGCCAGCGCCACTGTGTCCACCAGTACCACCACCACCAGCAGCAGCGCGTGGGGGCTGCGCCGGTCGCTCTTCGTGGTGCTCGGCGCGCTCGTGGCACTCGTGGTCTGGTCCATCGGCGCCGAGTACTCGGTGCTCACGACCGCCAAGAGCTCTTTCTTGTCGCTCATCCACGCGGCCTCTGGTGTGGGCGAGAACAGCCTGCAGTACTACCCGGAGGAAGTCTTTGAGACCGACTGGGCCACGAAGATCCCTGAGGCCGAGCTGCTGCACGTGAGCGTGCTGCACAAGGCGTGCGTGAAGCACAAGGACGCGATCATCCCGTGGAACTTTGGCATCGAGACCATCGCGGCAGCGGCGTCTTCATCATCTGGAGCCGGCAGTGCGCCGCCACAAACCGCAGATGACAACAATGCAAACAGCCCCGAGCTCGTGCTCGTGAACGAAGACGACCCGGACTTGCTCGAGAAGCTGCGCCAGTGCCCCGACGTCGACATCTTCATCCCTGCGGGCATCCGCTCCTTCGGCTACTGCGAAGACGCCGCCGTCTACACAAAATGTACGTCTGAGTTATAGCTATTGACTGTGCCACCTTTGCGAATATGCGCTTCCAAACTAACGTGCTGTTGTCGCTGCTGTCATGGACAGTCCTACAGTCGCGCATGCTGCCTTACTGGGTCACAAGCATCGAGTTCCACGACGCGGCGCGCAACCGCACGTTCACGTACCACGACCTGTGTCCGAACACGCCCATGATCTTCTTCAATCACTACTGGGAGGGTGTGCCAACCTCTGAAAAATGGCCCAAGACCAAGCCGATCTACTTGATGCCGAACATCGAGATGCATGAGCTCGGTGCGGACAAGTACTGGGCAGCGGACGTCGTGCTCTGCAAGACCGCGATCTGCGCGCGCTACCTGAACAAGTGGTACAAGCAGGAGGGCAACCCGAAGCACACGAAAGTGCTCTACACACGCCACACGACGTCTGACGTGGCGCTCGCCGTGCGCGCCAAGATCGGCGCCGACGCGATCCGCCCCAAGAACTTCATGAGTGTGCGCTTCACGCACACGGCGGGCACGAGCATCCAGAAGGGCACGTCGCGTATCCTGGACTGCTGGATCAAGCGGCCGGACTTCCCGCCCGTGGACGTGTTCATCGCCGAGGAGCTCTGGAAGAGCGAGTTCGCGTCCTACTTTGACAAGTTTGTCGCCAAGGCGAAGAACATCAACCTGCACATCGGCAAGCTGGACTCGACGCAGTTCGGCAAGATGATCGCCGAGAGCTCTTTCTTCCTGTGCCCGAGCTTCCAGGAGGGCTACGGCCACTACATCAATCAGGCGCGCGCGTCCGGTGGCGTGATCGTGACCACGAACGTTGCACCAATGAACGAGCTCATCACGCCGGACTCGGGCGTGCTCATCAAGGCAAAGACGTTCAGCTACAGGCAGCAGTTTCTAGGCGGTTCGTCAGAGGATCCGCACGCATTAAAGGACGTCGAGGGCTTCGTCGCGCGGTTCAGCGGCAAGGAGGTGTGCGAGAGCGTCGACGCGATGCTCACGAGCATGACGCCCAAGGACTACGAGACGCGCGCCGCGCGAGCCTATCAGCAATTCCTCTTCGACACGATCTTCTTCGCGCAGAAGATGCAGGAGCTGCGCGAGTACGCGCGCGCCAAGAGCCACCACTACCTGCGTAAAGAGGAGCCGGTTGCAGAGTAGAAATTAGTATATGCGAAGCAAACAAAATACATAGAGAAAATTGTTGAGATCTGTCGAAAATGTATACCTTCAATGGGTTCAAATACAATGACTGTCCACACAAGGTGAACGGATCGCAAAGTCTTGCAACAAGTACCAGCTTTAAACTACAAATAATCTCGCTCAGGGCGACGCTGCTGGCGGCGGGTTGCTGAACGCCGCGGTATCGACGCGCAGATTCCCGAGGCGTTGCACGCCCTCGGGTGCTTTCGTCGTTGGTGTTGGAGATGCGCCTTCTACTGCATTCTCACCGCTTTTACTTCGTGCGTACTCCCGCAATTCCTGTATCGTGCCTGCGAAGACGTTCATGTCGGTAAAGTACTGGCGGTGCGCGTGCACGCCCATGGCCTGGCGCGTCTGCTCCTGCGTGGCGCGCAGCAGCGTGTCCACGGCGTCGCACACGTGCTTTCCTGAGAACTCGGCCACGAGCCCCTTGCCGCCCTGGAGGCCGTCTCCTCCGCCTGTAAAGCCCGAGCCGAGAAACTGGTTCGGGTTGATCTTCCGCTTCGCGTGCACCAGCACATCCATGGACGACGCAGAGCTGGGCATGAGCTCGTTCATCGGTGCCACGTCCGTTGTGATCACGACGCCGCCCGCCGCACGCGCCTGGTTGATCGTGTGGCCGTAGGACTCGGACTCGCTTGGCGCCAGGAAGAAAGTGGACTCCGTCACCAGCTTGCTCCACTCCAAGGACGAAGGAGATCGTGCACGCGTGTCCACTTGGACGTTCTCGCTCTTGCGGATGCGCGCGTCGTACTCGCTCTTGAACCCACTGCTGTACTTGGCGTCGTCCATGAAAATCTCGAGTCGTGGGAGCTCCCGACCACGCGAGAGCCAGCAGTCGAGCACCTGCTTGGTGCCTTTCAGGTCGCCGCCAAGGTGCACAAACTTGGGTTTTCCGTATTCCTTTTGGGCGATCTCCATGCTGAGCATTTGCAGCGGCACCGACGGGTTCGGCGACGTGTGGCGCGTGTACAGCACTTTGGTGTCGCGGCGATTGCCGCGCTGCGCCTCCTGCGCGTACCAGGCTGAGACGCGACTGAAGCACGCCTTGGTCTTGCAGAGCACCACGTCCGCGCCGAGTAGGTGCTCGCGGCGCAGCTGCGTCGAGTCGATGTTGGGCATGAGGAACACGGGCTTCTTCGTCTTTGTTTTGAGCTCCTGGGACGGCCATTTGGTGTGCGACGGGAGTGCGTCCCAGTGGTGGTTGAGGAAGAGCATCGGGGTCTTGGGGCACAGGTCGAAGTACGTCACGGTGCGGTTCGCGCTCTTGTCGCGGAGCTCCTTGTCGAGCACCCAGCGAGGGAGCATGCGGCTCTGCAGGACTGTAAGAATATGAATCATCATTGTTAGCTCACGACCACCATGAAGCGTCAATCAGCATTCACGAACGAAACAAGCGACAAGCACAACTCACACTTGGTGTATACTGCGGCGTCCTGGCAGTACTCGTTGTCGCCGCGCACCGCCGCGGGTACAAACACATCGACGTCCGGACACACGCGCAGCTTCTCCAGCAGCAGCTCTGGCGAATCGCGCTCACTCAGCGTGGAAGGAAAAGACGACGATGGCGCGCCAGTCCCGTCAATCACCGTGTCTTTCTGCGTCATGCACGCGTCGAAGAGCTGGTTCATCTGCATGAGCTCGTCGATCGGCAAGTTGGGCATGAACGCGAGCGACGGCAGCGGCGTGGCGTCTCCTCCGTTCTCCAGCTCCTCGTCGTATTCCTCTTCCTCGTACACATCCACGACCGACGAAAACAGGTGCGTGGCGCCACCGTTCTCAGTTCCGCCGCCGCCACCACCGCTCACGTCGCTGTTCAAGTGTGACGGGTGCATTCCGGACGTGCGCGCGGCGCGGTCCGCAATCGCCGTGTACTCGATCAGGATCGAGAAGATGCCGAGAGTGAAGAGCACCACGAGGAAGTTGATGATGAGCACGTTCTTGCGCTGGCGCTTGGCGCCTTTGCTCTTCTTCGTCTGCTGCTGGGACAGGTCATCATGCTCGTGCTCCAGCGAGAGCGCCGAGAGGGCGGAGGAGGTGCTCGCCATTTAATGCGCGCGCTCCGGCAAACAGGAAGGCGGGAGATGAATGCTCTCTCAGTGGCAACCTCCAGAGGGAGAATGGGGACTGATGGGCGGGCAGGCAGCAAGGCCGAGGCAATCAATCGCCAGCGATGGAAGGGAGTGCTGACGAATCCGCGTCGTCTCGTCGAGCCATTGCACCTGGTTGTCACAGCGGAGATGAAAGGCGTTCAGTTGGGTTAAACGGGATCTGCGGTATGAACCGGGTTGGGGGGAGAGGTATTCCAAATCAACTTGATTCTGGTAAGGTGTGGACAGATGGGTCGGGACAGTTGGGTAAAATAACCAATTTTGTGGGGTTATCCATGAATTGCCCAACACCTATCCCTATGTCCTCACAATGTGTCAACAGGTCAAGAGGCTTGACAAAAAAAGAACCCATTTCAAAGAGTTAGCGAGGTCGGACTTAGCAGTCCTGGATTGCATTTTTAATGTAGTTTTGTTCCAAGAAATGCATGCGTATTTAAACAATACCTGAATTTACAAAGTGGAGGTGTGAAACATCGATTCGAGTATTTACGCAAATCTAGAAACTAAAATCACCAGATAATTTATATACGCATCGTGTCAGTGTTGCTCACTCACCATTTTTGTTTCCACTTCTCTAAAACAGTAAATACGCATTTTCCTGGTCACGGATTCGTTAGAAACGAGCGCTGAATTCAAAGCGAGGCCAGATGCACGAGACTCGATCATTGCTGCGCTTGCGGACTGAGCTGCGCACACTGCGTCTCTGGATCCCTTATCTGAGCTTTCTCACTCTAACCAATAGTAGCCATACTGTCAGTTATGCTGGGTACTGCTCACTTATTCTGGACACTTCCGGAGCTCATGGAGCAACCTTGCAGCAGCTGGGGGTTTCTCACGGACGAGAGCAAGACGAGCATCCCGGACTCCATATCAGTCTTGGCACATTTTCAGCAACGTGAACTTGCCGTGCGTTGGACGGGGAGCTCTGGATTTACAGCAGATCTGGTGTGATCTTGTGAAACTCTGGCTTGGCCCAGTAATTCGCGAAGACCGGCACCACACCCCTGTTCCTGCTGGATCGACCGCTGTGACGAGTACTGATGAAATGGACTTCGCTTGCCAATCGTGCACAGAATATCATGCTGCTGACAGAATATCTCAACTGACCAAATAAAACTAAATAACCTGGTAAAACTCTGGAATAAATAAAAAACACATAAAAATACAACCTGGCTATAAGAGCATCGACGTCAACTTTCTCTTCAACAATTCTGGATTTTTCGATTGTTAACCCATGTTTACGTCATTCCTCGTCACTATTCCAAGGATGAAAGAATACAAACATTCTCTCCCTCAAATGCTTACATTTCCATTTCAGCAACACTTCTTCGTTTCCGCCATGCCCCATTTTCCATTTTCATCTCTGTCAAACAGACAGCCACGAGGGCGTGCGACAAGACTCGACGCCACAGCAGCAGCAACAACCAGATCACCAAGCCGATCACGATGGACGTGGGCATGCACTGCTCTGTGGGGGCGTGCAGCCAGGTGGACTTCCTGCCGTTCACGTGCGACTGCTGCCGCAGCGTCTTCTGCCTCGACCACCGCACGTACGACGCGCACGAATGCCCGCTCGCTGGCAGCAAAGATCGCCGCGTGATCGAGTGTCCGCTCTGCAACCAGATGCTACACTGGACGTCCGAGCAGGACGTGAACGCCGTGTGGGAGCGCCACGTGCAGGGCGGCGAGTGCGCGCCAAAGGGGAGCGGTGGCAACGCAGTGGGCGAGGGTGCAGTCGTAAAGAAGAAGAAGAAGCCGCGCTGCGGGGCCGACAAGTGCCGCGAGATCCTCACGGCGTCGAACCAGTTCAGCTGCACCAAGTGTCGGCAGAACGTGTGTCTAAAGCACCGCTTCGAGAGCGACCACGACTGCGAGAAAGTGCGCGTGCAGCAGCGCCGAACACAGCAACAGAGCTGGGGGTTCTCACGGAATAGCAATGCGGCAACGGCCGGCGGTAATGGCGCGAGTACGAATAGACGAAGCACAGCAGCTGCGCGTACAGGCGGAAACAGCAGCTCGGACACTGCACAACTGCAACAAAATGCGAAGAAAATGGCTACGAACGTTGTGAACGGCACGAAGTCCGCCGTGAACTCGCTCGTGCAGAACGCCAAGGTAACGTGACGCAGCCTTTTCATTTCGTTTAATCATTGCGTTCCGTATCGTCGCATATGTTTTGTCATGCTCACTCTCGGGATTATTCATTCGTCATGTTATTATTATGTGCAGGCCGCAGGAGCAACGGTGAGCGCAGCGTCTGCGAATCTGATCACGACCAATTCGGAAGAGTGCCCGATCTGCCAGAAGAAGTTTGCATATGTGTCGCAGCTGATCGCCCACGTGAACAACGCGCATCCGGACTCGGGTTCTTCACGAAGCGGTTCTTCAGCGGCGCGGCCGATCGACTTGACGACCGCGAATGGATCTGCAGCGTCAGGATCTTCCGGACGAGAGGTGTGTCCGCAGTGCCGCGCGGTGTTCAGCGATATCAATGCGCTCATCCAGCACGCAGAGACCGCCCACGCTGGCGCCGTAGCCGCCGCAGAAGGTGCAGGCGGGCGAAGAAGCTCTGGGGCGAATAATGGCCAGGAGAAATGCAGCCTTCAGTGAGCGGGTGCAGTTTCATTGAGACCCGATGGTGACCCATATCTATTTTCCATAGACACGCAAAGCAGAGAGAGAAAGGAAAGAGAACTCGCAGAGATGCGTCGCTATTGAATGTGTTTCGCCATCATTCTCTGCGACTCCTACTAGGCATTTAAAAACTCGTTTTAAATATAAAGAAGGGGGAAATGAACATGCAGTACGGGAAATCAAATGAGCGGCGCCAGGTGACCACATGCCCGCCCACACTCGAAAACGGCTCGTAGTGTGGGGTGCTAGCTATTCATCATATTCGGAACCCGACCAGTCGTAACGGTACGCTCGCTCGCCATGCCGCCGCTATCGCTCTCCTTGTTCTGTCATCTTGATCCCCCTTCTTCTGACCGTCTTTCGTCTTCACCATCGTTCTCTCTCTCTCTCTCGCATGTGTCGCTACGCTATGCAGCCCAGCTCTCTACCCGGACTTGAAGAGCAGGATCGCGACCTGGCCGAGGTAGAAGTAGATGAAGTGCTTGGTCTCGTGCGTGACGTACGAGCCAAAGTTGCGGCCAACGATGCAGTGCCACGTCGGGTTGTACTTCTTGTCGAACTCCTTCTTGATGAACGCCGCGATGTCCTTCTCGATGTTGTATTTCTCCAGTGCCTGCGACGCGCAGTCCACAGCGTCCTGCTGCATGTCCTCGTGCATGTCGGCGTTCTTGATCACGGCCTTGCGCTCCGACATGGTTGCTGGCTGTGCTCGCGCTTCTTGCGTGTCTTCTTGCCTCGGGCTTCTCGCTGCGTGTGTGTGTGTGTGTGTGTGTTGCTGCTGTTTGCCGAGTGAGCCAAAACAAGCAGCAGTCCGCCCCGCCCTCTCTTTTTGCCTTCAGGAAAGATAACGGAGCCAAACCGGTGCCAAACACAAAATAGAAAGAAGAAACCCCCATGATACGACTATGGAGGTGCTATCCTGATAAGTAGAGATCAGCTGATGAGAACAGCACTTCAACACACGATTTATATGATTGAATCTGCAGTGTTTTTCATCTGCACTTGATATCACCTGATCGATGTATGATATTGTTTACTCTATCCTGCTCGGAGTGAACTTCGAACGTGAAGGCGACTGTTCCGATACATTTCGAGAATATTCGTTGTTGAAGCCGGAAATAACAACCCTGTTGACTGGTTTATAACTGAAATCCTCTCCGCCGCATACAAAAACGTAGAGGTATATAGAGATAAAATACGCGTCTAGCAAATGTTACCACCACCCGCTATCCGTTACGAGTCGCTTCATGCTTCCATCGTCTTTTCAGCCACCACCGGCCGCCCGTTGCAACGCTGTGACGTGTGACGCGCATGAGCGCGCCAGCGACCCGTACGTGAGCAGCTCCTCGTCCAGCTCGCGATTATGCAGCTTGGCCGCGTGGTGGAAGTTCGAGTTCTTCGCGTTCTTCTTCGTCGTCGGCTTCTGCGACTTGTCCGGCACGACGTTGTAGCCGCCCTCGAGCACCGACACGATGCGGCCCTCGCAGCACCTGCAATCGAACAACAGCCACACACACACACACAAGCACACACCCATAACCAGTTAGATCACCCCGCCACACGATGCACTGATATACACACACATAAAGCTTACTCTTCAGCGACGCCAGCGATCTGCTCCGTGATCCATCCGTAGTCGTCTTCGCTTAGGAAGTAGTAAAAGTCGTCTGCGTGGCCGTCAAAGCCCGCGGAGAGCATGATCAGGTCCGGTTGAAATCGCTTCAGTGCTGGGATGAGCCGCTCGCGGACGTTCTGGCGGAAGATCTTGGACGCCTGCTCCATCAGCAATTTCTTTGCCTTGGCCGACAGCTTCAGCCGCTCGTCTAAGTACTTTGGGCCGAGCACTTCGAGCGGCATGTTGATGATGTTCGCGTGGTCCTTGAGCTCCGGGGAGCATCCGTGGGGACCGCTGCCCGAGCACGGGTAGAAGTTGTCGTCGTCATACAGGTGGATCGACGCGAAGAGCACATTCTCCGAGTCCTTCTCGTCGCGCCAGGGCTTGTACGAGGAGAACTGCAGCGGCGACCAGCTCGGCGGCAGCGGGTAGTTCTGCTTGTGCGGGATCAGGTTGCGGATGCAGTCCTCCGTGCCGTTGCCGTGGTGGATATCAAAGTCCACGATCGCGATGCGTTCAATGTTCATCGCTTTCTGTTTGTCACTCGGAGTGTAATACGGTGCAGAGTACGTGCTCATCGCGTACGCGGCGCCGATCGCCACGTTGTTGAGTAAGCAGAAGCCACAGGTGCACATCTCCGGACGACGGTGGAACGTGTCGGCTTCGACGCAGCCATTCGGGCCAGCGTGGTGGCCAGGAGGACGAACGATAACAAACGCGTTTCTGTGTTGCAGCACCAATCCATCATCCATCACCATCATTAGCACCACCTGCAGATAAGCCCTCCATGCATATAGAGAGAAGGATTGTAGGCACGTACTTGGTTTCTTGACGGAGCACCTTGTCGACCGCATGGCAGACAGCACCCGCTGCGAGCCGGGCGGCCAGGTAGCTGCTCTTGGAGATCGGCGAGTCCATGTCAAAGCTGCCGGCGGACGGCGGGTTCTCTATCGCATAGCACTTCTTCGCCTTCTCCGACTACAGAGGACGTACATGAGAACAGTATGGACATGTGAGTTGATTGGATCATCTCAGCACCAGTAATAGGATGGGCAAATAGTCAGACATTCAAACAGTCAAACAGACGCACCTTTAGCCAGTCGCTGTACGTGAGATCCTTGAGTGGGTCGTTGCTGTCTCCTCCCTTCGTTTCAAAGAGAGAGCCCACCGAGATCGCTTCGTCCTGGTCCGGTAAGAGCCCGCACGCCTTCTCGAGGTGCTGGATGTACTCGAACGAGTGCACGCGCAGCAGGTCGTTCAGGCGCGCAGGCTTGAGCTCGTTCAGGTTCGCCCAGCGGATGTCCTTGAAGCGCTCTTTGTGCAGCACACCCTCGGGACCGCAGAGCACGCCCAGTCGCTGGCGGTTCTCCTGGTGCGTGTCGTTGTGGTGGTCGAGACACGTCGGCTGGTAGACAAGCAGCGTCCCTCCTTGTGTTGTTGTCTCTTCTTTCTTCACAAGCTGATGGGATGCCGGGAAGACCATCGCAGACTTCACGTCTCCTTCTTCTCCTTCTCGCTTGATGGACACCGCGCCAAACGAGGTCCTGGTGTCTTCTTCGAACTGGGTCATGGCTTTGTCTACGAGATCAAACAGTTTACTAGACGCCGCTGGGAGAGTCGCATGTTGCTGTTGCTGGCTGCCCATCCGTTTCCACGAGTACTCGGCGCCTGAAGTGATCTGCTGACCACGCATGCCCGCCGCGGGGGATGGCGCTGGTCGTCTCCGTGGGTGGTGCACTTTCTCCTGCGTCATGCAGTTCAGTGGGATCGGCGAGCCTTCCACTTCGCGGATGTACCGGAGCTCGTCGTCCGTGTCGTACTGGAACCCGGATTTGTCTCCTCCCACAAGCTGCGAGATGGCCGTGGCGCTGCGGCGGTTCTCCTTGTCCTCTACTGCAGCAGCTGGTGCATGGTGGTGATGATGATGGTGGTGGTGGTGAAGCACAGGACTCTTGTCCTCGCTATCGCTGCCGGCCGCCGACGATGTGGACGTGTTCGCGGAAACACCCGTGCTGCTCGTCGCGGGCTTGACGCGTCGCCCGTTTGCTCCCGCGGCGTCGTCCTCGACGAGCGTCACGCTCGACATCCGCTTGAGGATCCGGCTCGGCACGACTGTATTGTTGCTGTTGTTACTGTTGCTGCTGCTGCTACTGCTACTACTGGCGCCACTGGTGGCGATCGCGGCCGAGAGCAGCGAGCTGAGCTTCTCACTGCCTGGGTCCGTGTTGGTGTCGCTCGAGTCACTAACTTCTTCGCCGCTGCTGCTCGTGCTGCTGCTCGGATCTGGCTGGAGGATGATGCTGCTGCCTGGCTGGATCCGGAACGGCTGGGGTCGCGTCTGAAGCTGTGCCTTACCCTGGGTTTGAAACTGCAGACTCTGAGAGTGGGCGTTGTAGAGAACCTGAGGGCTATGAACAGGAGGAGGTGGCGGAGGAGGCGACTTGGGCGGCGGCGGTGGGAACTGGTACATGCGTGGCCGCTGGTGCTGGAGCATGGTTGGACGGTGATGGTGGAGAGCCATGGGCATCGACGGCGGCGGAGGAACTCCTGCGTCGTCCGAGTCCTCGCTGTCGTGGCTCAGGTCGACCTCCTCGCGACAGGGGTCGTACCAGATGGACTTGCGGCCTGAGGGCGCGTAGTTGCTCATACTGCTGTTACGCGATGAAGGCGGTCAGCTATTTGATCTGATCTAGTGAGGCCACTGAGATCTCTTCTCTTCTCGCTGGCTGGCTGGTTGATCTGCTTCGAGGAGGAGACTTGAGAGGCTGGAGCTGGAAAAACGCGAATGACGCCAATTGTCTTTTTTTTCGGTCGTCCCCAAAAGGCTCAGCTTGGTATTGCGACAAGACCGTCACTCTGAGTGAGAGAGAGAGAAGGTACAGTGGGTATCTTGATTAAGTACGTATACGATGGAACAAACAGGATGCAGAGATATGGTGCGATGCGAATTTAAAGACGCGATGTCAAGTCATTCGAACCACGAGTTGACGTGACGCTTGCTTTTCTGAAGATGAGCTCTGGGAGCAAGGAGGCGCGCGGTGTGCTTTTTGACCTGATCGAGCGAGCAGGGATAGACGGCTTGAACGCTACAATCGTAGTCGAGGTTCATTGCCGATGAGCTCGTTTTCATGACTCATTTTCTGTGTGTTGTGGCCAAACAAAGCTGAGCTTGCATTGCTCCTTTTTTCACGAGCGTGTCAATTGTTGAATCGTGGTGCAGCACTGGCTGTTTTGTGGAATCAGAGGGTGCGCATTTAAGACCCACTTAGCTGCGTACTTTTATGAAAATATATTGTATTCCAAAAAAAACCTTAGTCGATTATGAGGTTTTAAAGTCTCATGGCTTCAAGCTCCTCATCCAACGAGCCCAAAATTGATGAAATAGACATACCCAAAGCAAGGTCACCACAAGGAATGAGGATACGGTTCTTTCGGCTATTTATGTTTCAATCGATGAACTTAGTTTTTGAAGACGCGAACTCGATCCATCATTTTGTGTTGTTGCAAACGTATATAACCACGAGTGACTTCACTTCTGTAATTACAGACAACACCGCATAGCTAAGCACCGGTTAAGTTGGAGCAAAATCGCTCAACTGAGCCACCATCTGCACATACATTGCTGGCCAATGCTATGGGGACACACACTTTTTTGTGAAATTTTTATCAATACTTGCCGTTTGAGGCTGAAAATTGGCCAGGATGAAGCTATTAGAAAACGCGTTCTGGCAGTGCTATCCATTTGTTGAGCAGTA
>JAADVN010000164.1:0-29562 GCA_023335535.1 Globisporangium spinosum
GTGGGGGGGGGTCTTTGCTTCATTTCGCAGAGTAGGAAATCCGATGCTACCCCCAATGAGTGCATTTTGGCGTAGTTACGCCATTTGTGTTGAGTTGAATGTAAACAGTGTTTAAAACAATAAATTGTTCTTATACCCAATTTAACTCCGGTTATACTGGCTGCTGTGTGTTGCTGCGTCTTGGAAGTCAGTTGAGAAGACACACAATGAAATGGGAGTCGCGTTTGTTTTTTCTCATTTGAATGGATCTTCGAAGCAGGAGCAAACCAAATGAGTAAGCGGACTCAGCGCATACGATTGATTCGCACTCATACAGTGTCTCTTCCTTCATACGCTGGCGCATCTATCGTCGCCAGCAGCAGCGCAGCAAACGGATGGCTGGTTTCGTTTCGTCGTCGTGGGTTGTGTAGTAATATGAGGGTACTCTACAGCGATGGTGGTCGTCATAAAGTCGTGGAATATTGTTTGTTTCTTCTTCGTTTTCTCGGTGGAAGGCATCACCGCTCTGTTTGGAACACACAGAGAAACGCATTTGCTTGTCGCGAGTCACGCCCCATGCCTTGTGCCACATGCATGCAGAAAGGCTACTTGTCGTGCGGATGGCCGCAGGTCTTGCACTTCTTGGAGAACGCCTTGGCCACAAACTGCTTGCACTCGCACGAGACGCAGTCGTCCTTCTTGAGGCGGTCGGCGGTGTCCGCGGCGTCGTACTTGGCGACGCCTTCCATCGCGTTCTCGATCGCGTCATACAGACACTGCGCCGCCCGCGGTCGCTGCACAGCGCCGTCCAAAATCTCCTCGGGCGTGAGCTTCTGACCGTAAAAGTTGCTGTTCACCTCCGACCGACACGTGATCAGCGCGCCGTGCAACGAGATGCCCACGAACAGCCCGCGGCTATGGGAGTAGCTAAAGTTCGCGTTGAACCCGCCGCGACTCGCTGCAGCTTGGGCGTTCGCTTCGCGTCCGTAAGGACCAACCGCAAGACTGAGTCCGCCACCGACGTTCACCTGCGTGCGGTGGAACACCTTGACCGCGTTCTTCGAGCCCAGGATGATCATAAACTCCACGATCTCGCCTCCACCTTCCAATCCGCCGCCGATTCCAGCCGTGCCGATCGCCGACGGTGCAGACCACGATCCGTCGTCTAGCTTTGCGATCACGATACCAGTCCCGACTTTCGCGGTGATCAGCAGACCCGCTTTGATGACTGTGAGGAACGCCAGGCCGTGGGCCTTCTTGAGAAAGCTCACGGGGATGTACCGGTCGCTGTCGGCGCCAAAGTCCGGCCGGAAAAAGTTGCCGATAATGTCGGCGGCGTTTCGGCACTCCTTCTCCAGCGAGCGGCTGTAGGGCATATGCAGTCTCGCCTTCGCCTCGTGCGGATTCTCCTTGTGGCAGTTGGCGTACTGCGAGTTCAATCCGTCCTGGAAGTACTGCAGGATCGGCGCGCAGATCGTACACACGCGCTGCGGGTGCGCGGGGTCGTAGTCCTTGACATCGCTAGTGACCTGCTCGGGCGAGATCAGCATCTTCGCGGGCGAGCAGCTGTTGCATACGCTCGCACCGCATTTCCTGCAGCGATGGCGCCGGCGCTTGAGGTCAAAGTCCTCGCTGCAGATCGAGCACGTCGGGTTGTCTGCGTACCGATTCAGCACGAACCTGGACCCGGGGTTGGACGACGAGCTGTGGCGCTGGCTCCCGTCTTCGTTGCTGCTGGTGCTGCTGCGGATCTCCGACTCCGAGTACGGTCTTCGGCTCCCCGACGAGCGGTCGCGTAGCGGAGGGTTCGTGCCCGCCGCCGAGGTGAGCACTGCGTTCGAGGACGACGGCCGCGGGCCTTTCCCCGAGTATTTGCCGCCGCCGCTCTTCATTTTCGCGTGCACCTTGACCAACTTCTTGCGCTTCTTGTCGTCCGGGATGAGCCGCACGAGCTGCGGGAGCATGTGCTCCAGCATCAGCGTACTGCCAAAGTACGTTGTCAGCCGCTCGTAGAACACGCTCGCCTTCAGTCCGCCCTGGCCGTACAGCTTGCAATCTTGCTTGAACGCGGCGACCACGTCGTCATTGTTGCGGTTCGCGCCGCGCACGGCCGCGAGCATGCGCTTGTAGATGGAGCTGGCTTCGTCACCCGTCGCGGCGGGCGGAACCACGATCTCCACCGCTGCGGCAGCTGTGTCTGTAGAGGACTTGCCCTCGTCCGCTGAGCTGGCCGGGTCGTCTGCGCTCTTCGAGGAGCTCCTGGTCTTGTCCTTTTCCTTCTTCTTCTGCTTGGCCGCCTTGAGCGTCTGCTTCTTCTTCTTGCGCAGCTCGTCCTTGGCGCTCGCGCTCGCCGCGATCGTGGGCACGGCCGCGTCCGGGAAGCGCGCGCCGCACTGCGCGCAGAAGCGCATCTCGCGCACGGGCACGACGCCGCACGCCTCGCACGCCTGCGTCATCACGCTCGCAGGCAGGCAACAGAGAGCTGGCTGGCTGGGCTCAGCGGCTTCTTCTTCCTGTTCTTCCTTCCTTCCTTCCTGGCTCGTACTTGAGTTAGTCAGTCTCGCGATTTGTGTGTGAGTGTGTGTGAGTGCGTATCAGCAAGGACCGCCTTGATTTCAGTCTGAGGAGAGTGATGGTCACACACATATCGCAAGCCATAAACACCAACAGCCTGTCGAGTTGCATATCGAGCGCCAGCATGCTATTTTATAGGAACTGTGTCTCTCTTAAGTGCGATGTCGATGGCTTGATTGAGTTGCCTGTTTTATTATTTATTCCATCATCATCCATCGAAAAGGGCAAAGAGAAAGCAAAAATGGCCAAGGTGGCGCTGGTGACGGGCGGCAGCAAGGGCATCGGCTTTGCGATCGCGCAGCAGCTGCACCGCAGCGGCTGGAAAGTGGCGATCACGTCACGTGATCTGGCGCGCGCGCAGCAGGCGGCCGACCGCATCGCGACCTCGGGTGACGTACTCGCGCTCGCGTACCATGCGCCGCTTCGAGCAGATCAGGTGCTGCCATCATCCGCATCACCAGCAGCTACAGCTACAGCTACAGATGCGAGCCTCGTGGTGGCGCAGGTCGCGAAGGATCTCGGTGCGGTCACTGCGCTCGTGAACGCGGCGGGCGTCTCGCGCGACAGTCTACTGCTCCGGCTCAAGGAGAGCGAGCTGGACGAGCTGCTGCTGACCAACCTTGTGGGGCCGATCCAGATGAGCAAAGCTGTCGCCAAGAACATGATGCAGCAGCGCAAAGGTGCGTGAATGTAACTGATAGCATACTCATTGTGCAATGTGGAAGCTAATGCGACAGTGGACTGGCTATTCTACAGGAAGCATCATCAACATTGGCAGCGTGGTCGGCGCAGCGGGCAACATTGGTCAAACCGCGTACAGCGCGTCCAAGTCTGGGCTCATGGGTGTGACCAAGTCGCTCGCAAAGGAGCTCGGCAGCCGGAACATCCGCGTGAACCTGGTAGAGCCAGGCTTCATCGAGACCGACATGACTGCTGCGATGACGGACGCCGCGAGAGAGCGCATCCTGCCCAACATCCCGCTTGCTCGGCTTGGTGCCGCCGACGAAGTCGCGAAGCTCGTGGCGTTCCTCGCGAGTGACGACGCGTCCTACATCACGGGTCAGTGCATTCGAGTGGACGGCGGATTGGTAATTTAGAGAGGTGTCCCCAAAGCAGCTGCATTCGTTAGAGAAAAACAAACACATGTCCGACTTGAAGAACTTCTCTATGGTTTGAGATTCGAGATGAACTGCGAAGACGGAGCTCTCAGAGATGCCGCGCTTTCTGCTGCTGTCTGTTGTGAAAGAAATGGAGTGGAAGGTGTGTGAGTGATCCAAAAAAATGGTCATGGCTCCGCATCTCAAATGGTATTGATGGCTTACCTTGTCGCTCGATGGGCGGAAGGAAAGCACAGATGGGTGGGCTGTTGCTCTTCTCTGATGAGCGATCTGCGCCTCGTTGATCTCCTTGTTCAGCCATGCGATCACTGCCAAGTTTTATCCATTGACGATAAAAAAAAGGATGAGCAAAACAAGAGTTAACTTTGACGCATATGATGAAAGGGGGTGTTGGCGACGTACCTTGTTGGTTGGATGCTAACAGCTTGTTGCTGTCGTCGAGCTTCTGTTTCAGTTCGTTCACATTATCCTGCGACAGATAGAAAGACACATAGAATGGGTCAGCCTTAGCCAGATATTAAATCGCGACTTGCGTAAGCAATGGCAGCTGCCGTACCTTCAACGCCATGATCTCGTCCTCTCGCTTGCGAATGTCCTCTTTCGAGCTCTTCAGCTCTCTCAGAAGCTCGTCTCGCTGTGCCTGCTTCTCATCAAGGATCTGATATGCATGAACACAATGCCACTATGTCAGCTATCTTCCACACCACACGAAAACATTCAGTCAGCATGCACCACACGAACCTGTTCTTGCTGCTTGATGATCTTTGCCTTCATGCGCATTTTTGCTTTCAGCGTCCGACTTTCGTTCTGAATGCGTTCAATAATCTCGTTTCCCTAGTACAAAAAGTGTGTCAGCTACTGCGAATTGAAAATGTGCCCAATGGAGTGAATGGATGATACTTAGATAGCTACGTATCGTACCTTGTTGATCTCGGAAATACTCAGCTCGAGCTTCTGCTGAAGTCGTGCGTGGTTGTCGCGGTACATCTTCAGCGATTCTTCCACTTCTTGCTTGTGCGTTTGTGCGGCTTGCAGCAGATCCGAGGTCTTCGCGATGACTTGCTCTTTATCGGACACCTGCTGCTGAAGCGCCACAACGCGCATTTCCAGCTGGTTGATCTGCTTCTCCTGCTGGAACGCGCGCTGGTCCAAGTCCTTGTTCTGTATCCGAAGGCTTTGAAGTTCTTCCGTCAGAGCGGTTTTCCCAGTGCCAAGGTCCTTCGACTGGAGCTGCAGCTGCTCAATCTGCATCTCGTTCTGGTATTTCTGCTTTGTCAGCGCCTGGATGGACACGTCGTTGGCTTCCAGAGTCTGCCGCATGGACTTGATCTAAGCACACAACACAATCGAAGTAAATGTCAGCCTTGATAATAACCATTAGTTAAGGTGGTTCATTCCTCAGAGCTCACCTCTTCTTCGTATTTCCTTGTGAGCGACTCCAGCTTCTGCTCATACTCGTCCTCGCGCTGCTTCAGGTTGCTCGCTGCAAGCTCGCGCTATCATAAAAATACGCCATCAGTTAGATCGTTCCATTGAAATCCTTTGCGTAGCAGGAGGAGAAGAAGGTACCAACCTGTGCGTTCAGATCGTCCGCGTACTTCATCTTCTCTCGCGAGATCGTCGACTCGGTCTGCTGCATCATCGTGTCCAGTTGCTTCTGCAGAAATGCTTCGCTCTCCTGCGTTCTCTTCAGGTCCGAGGACGTCTGCTTGAGTGAGGATGCCAAGAAGCGCTTGTCCACGTTGATCTGGGTGAGCCTCGCTGCTAGATACGCCTTGATGGCAGCGTCGTCGCCGGGGAAGAACTGGAGAGACAGGTGCGTCAAGTGCTTGAACTGGTTCGTCTCAACGATGCTGAACACGGACTTCCCATCTGAATCGCAGGTGTTCAGCACAGCCAGATAGCTACAGATACCCCAACCAACCAGTTAATCATAGGTTATTAGACTACGCAATAGAGCATCATACGTACATACAGACTTTACGTGACTGAAACATACCTTAATGGCACTGGACCCTGCGATCGCGAGAGCGGATTGACGTCGATCTCGATCTTTCTGACCTCATTCGCAGCAACAGCCACATCGGCGTCATCTCCGCCTTCGATCGCCTCACTACCGTGCTGCGAGTGCGCTTTCTTGCTGTCCTTCAGGCAGCACTGCAGCAGCTCGATGAGGTTGGTCGGGAACGTGACAAAGTCCACGAGCAGCCGCTGCTGCTGCTTGAGCTCGTGGAACTCTTCCTCCGAGACGCTCCAGAGGTACAAAAAGTACGGGTCTACACCGTTGTCGTCCGTGATCTCCACGCGGAACACGCGCTCCTTCTGATTCGTCGCGCTGTTTTGCTACACATACACAGGCAGGTTACAAGAGAGAGAGAGAGAGAAAGAGAGAAACCGCGTGAGAAAGGCAGCGCAGGAGACCAATCTCACCAACTAGCTAGAGAAAGCGACAGAGAGGCACACAGTCGTAGACGTACGCGCACGCCGTTGAGTAGGCGGATGGTGAGCAGTTGCAGCTTCTCCTCTCGGTCCGAAAACTGCACGAGCACCTGCAGCCGGCGGTCGAAGAGCGGCGCGTCGCGGTCGAACTGCTCCATCTTGCGTTTCCTGTTTCAGCTGTGTCCAAAATGCGGGCGGCGCCAAAAATCCAAAACTCAAATTTCGGACGACCTTCGCGCAACACTCGGGTAAGTTGGGTGAGTGTGACGCGAGTGTGATAGTTGGTAGGGGGTACAATTGGGTGTTTGATTGGCAGACCCAAATGTAGCCATGTCGGCAGCAAGTGGCTCACATGATGACCAACCATAGCATTGGCCAGCACTGTACAGTACGCATCGTTACGCGAGCTTAACTGAGACTCAACAGTAAACGGAGCTCCAAACGACGCACGCGGACGCCAAACAGAATCCATCCACGCAACGTCAACGTCAGAATCAGCAGCACCACCATGCGCCACTGTGCATGGCGTCTCCACCGCAGTGCGGTGCTCCTGGCGCTCGCACTGCTGCTCTCTGCAGTCCATGTGGCACTTGTCATTGCGGCGCACTTCCAGCACCGCTTCACCTACGAGAACTCGAACGACGCAGCGTTCGTGAACGCGTCGCAGGCGATGAAGGGCGTAGCGTTTGGAGGCGCAGGCAGCCAGTTCGCGCGCTGGAACACGTGCACGATCGTCGCGCAGTTCGGCATGGAGGCCGGCGGGCGGGTCGGCATTGACGTGCAGAAGCTCTTGCGCTTCGGAGGAGGAGGTCATCAGCATGTGCCGCTCGTGTTTACGCTCTACGACAACGATCAGTGGCGCGTCTACTCGGTGATGCAGCTGCGCGAGATCCCGCTATGTAGCCCCGCGATCCTGTGCCACTACCCGTCCTGCATGCGTTTTGCGGTCACGGGCGACACTACTGAGCAACAGCAGAAGAAGCGGAACGCTCAGAAGAAGACGGCGCGGCGCGTGCCGTTTACGGTGCAGAAGGCGAGTCTCTACACGCTTCAGATGCAGGTCTGCGATGACGCGAGCGTCCAGGTCAAGGTAGTCCTCATAGATAGTAATGGATGTATGCATGTATGGGCGTGTCCTCAACCGCTGGCTTGTGTGTGCTGTTTGCTGGGAAGGAGTTTGCGAGAATGGTGAACTTGGGCTACGACAACCGCCTGTCGGAGCACCTGGGCGTGGACCAACTGGGGCTCCTTCCGCTCTACAAAGGTAGGCTGTGGCTATCGCGCAGGCGCTGGCGATCGATTCTTACGAGCCTGACTTGGGGGTTTGTATGCTAGTCGGTGTGTTTATTCTCCTAAACACTTGTGATCTTCGCGTACACGCTCTTCTCCTTGCTCTGGGTGCTCGAGTGCTTCCTGCGCAAGCAGAATGTACCAGTACGTCGGCCATATATACCCAGCCCTTCCACATGCCTTCTCGCTTGCTAGTATAACCTATTTGCATGTGCCTACTGCCAAACTGTAGAAGATTAGCTACGCGTTCCAGGTCGCGCTGCACGTCAAGACTGTCGAAGCCACGCTTACAGTACGTCTGACTGGTCTATATCAGCTACGTCGCTCCACCCACAAAGCTACACTGGCTGTGACTTGCCTTGGCTAATACCAATCTTCCTTCCCACAGCTTTGATTCTACCGCGAACTGAGTCTCACGGGCACCCATAACGCGTCCCTCGACACGCTGCGCGACGTGTTCGAGAGCGCCATGCTGATCTGCGCGCTGCTCTTTGCGTCGCTCGACTGGTCGTTGACGCGCGACGACCTCTCGCACCGCGAGTACCGGCTCATCGTCGTTCTCTTCAGCGTCTACTTTGCGATCGCGCTCAAGGCGCTCTGCGACTCAGACGCGAACGACGAGATCTGCAAGGCGTACCTGCTCACCGAGTACGTGATCAAGTCCGTGATGATGCTCGGCGTGATCGTCGCGCTCAACTTCACGATCAGCCAGCTGCGCCTGGCGCTCACAGAGGCGCGCTGGAACCACTTTATCACGCCGCTCACTTGCATGAAGCTCAATCAGTTCCAGTGTGTCCACCATGCTCCACTTTTGTGTACCTAGAACCAACATATATTGAGTAGTGGTGGTGCCGACCGACTTGTAAATGTGTCCACCTATTGTAGACGCTTCCGAGTGGTGTTTCTGCTCTACTTGCTGATCCCAACCTGTCTGCTAATACTGGACGTACGCTTCCTTCTCTTGTATGCTTGGTTACTGCCCACAGTTTATTGTTTTGATGCTGAGCTCCTAACCTTGTGATGGTTCCTCAATGTAGCTGCTGGTGATCACGCCGCCGGGCTCCTGGCGCTTCGACTGGGCCAACTCGCTGCTGATCGAGAGCGCGTCGCTCTTCATTTTCGTCAATGTTGGGGTCATCCTGCGGCCGCTGGACGCGTACATCTACTCGCGGGTGTGTCTCTCGAAAGTGGACATTTTTCGCGTGTCTGATGTGGACATTTCGACCAATGATGGACATTTTGGAGTAGACAGTGAAGTGACTAAAACGCTCATCGGTGTCTGTGGAAAATGCAGATCTCAGAGGGAACCAACATCTCCAACGCCAACAACAGCGCCAACAACAGCGACAGCAGGGGCAATAGTGGCGACGCAAATCTCATGGAGACTAGCAGCAGCGGTGCCCCGTGAGGCGCAGTCTGGACGTGCGGCGGTGATGCCCGTGGGCACAGACGTAATCGAGAGCAATCGCCGCCTGCTGGCGCAGTATCCGCCGCCAGTCTCCCCACGAAGTTCACACTCAGAGTCACGCTCGTCGTCGCCATCTCGCTCATCTGCGCCAATGTCCCCAGCTCCATTCGTTGTCTCGCCCTCAACTGCGGTTTCTCTCTGATGGCGACTGTAACTAGCCCATTCATTACCTGACTAACATGAACATCCGAGTTACCAAGTGCAGGCGCTTGAGGCTACAAAACTCACGAAATGGTTGATACATGCATGTTCAAGAGCGCTGGGTCTTACTAAAAGCAGAAATCAATTTGTACACTTACTTGGCTCGTCATTCGCCTTCCGCATCGTTGGGCTCTGCCACCATTTCTTCTACTTGCACTTCTTCAGTAGCAGGAGGAGGAGCATTCAGACTCGAGAGCATCGCGTTGGGCTTCGCAGCGAGCACGTCGCGCAGAATGTGCGCCATCTTGTGCTCCTGGTTCATCACGAGCACTGGTGAATGCTGGAGTGGCTTTCGGGTTTGTTTCGGCTTCGCACGCCTGAGCTATTGGATCCACTCGAGTGTCGACTCGCCCGAGAGGAGGAGCTTAGGCTCTCTCTGCTCTGGGTGCTGATTCTGCAAAGGAGAAGTATCTGGCGATGCTGGCGCGTCCACTCGCGCCTGTGAGTAGAATGAAGATGCCCGCTCTGCTTTCAGGAACGAGACAAACTCTCTCGTGGCGCGATCAAAGTCCCGGCACTCGACAACGCCAAACAGTCCATGCACAATCAGTTGGTGGCTTCTACTCGCTTAACTTGACTGTTGCAGGTGGCTCAGGAGGATTTTCATGGACTCGGGACCGACGTCAAACGCGCGGAGAGTCCACTCAAACTCGAAGTTCGTCGGATTGTCCAGCTCGCTCGCATTTATCGCCATCTCCTGGGTGTCTCTTTCATGCACACCACTCGAACCATCATTCTTGCTAGTGGTAGCATCGCCGTGATTTGGATTTGACTCGTCATTGCCAGCATCCTCCTCATCTTCATCTTCACTTGTAGTCGTGGATTTGGAGTTGAGGACATGTGGTTTGCCCTTGAGAGCCTTGAATTCGAGAAAATCTCCGAGTCGACGTCGAAGACCGAAATCCATGACCCCAAGTCACTCGCAGACTTTGAATCGCCATCTGAGAACAGAAGCCCGTTTGTATCAATGCCCACGTGCATCTTCTCGCCGCCGTACTGCCACTGCCTGGGTTTGCTGCGCCACGAGTCGACTTCATCGGGCTCAAAAATCGGTTTCTTTGGTTTCTTGGCCTTGAGTTGTTTCGTTTTGGTCTTTTTGCTATTCACGCCGTCTTCCTCTTCCAGATCGTCTTCCTCATCATCACCATCTTCATCCTCATCGTCGTCTGCACTGATCACCGTGCCTTGTTCCTCTAACGTCGTCTCACCCACGATCCAACTCACGGGAAGCAGCAGCTCCACACACTTGTGCCGCGCCTTCTGCTTTAGTCTCTCCACCGCAGGCACGAGAATGCTCCAGAGACTGAAAGGCGATTGTGATGAGACCTTGCGCCATCGCTTGCGCTTGTCGTCGTGCTTTGTGAACAGCACGCGGTGCAAACTGAGCGCAACGTCGCCCACAAAGTAGATCCGGTCGGCGACCTTCAGCAAATTGTCAATCAGTCGAAGCTTCCCCGCCGAATTTTTACCACCGACGATCGCTGTCGTCGCAGCCCGTGGCTTCTTCTCTTCCGTTGATAGTGGAGACTGTAGGACTTGAGCCCACTGCTCGGTCTTCTTCAACAGGTTTGGCCCGAGCATCAGCACAGGCTGCTTATAATTTGCCTTCCCAGGTTGCTGTTCATCATCAAAACTAGAGCCAGAGTTGCTTGGAATAAAGATACTCTCGTATGGGGGTGGCAGGAAAGTGTCGATCACGAACACATCACAGAGTTCCGCAAGCTGAGCACCTAATGCTTCGGCTTGCAAGCGATCGGCAGCAATAGTGTCGGATCCGAGAGATGCCTCACTTATAGCCGACTTTTGTTTGTCTTCAGCACAAGTGATCACCGCTTGCTTGACGAGTGAGGCAGTCGCTGGGTCGCAGCGAGTGGGGCGGCTGCTGGGGCTACCTTGGTCTGCGGAGCAGTGACTGCGACGCTTTTCTTCCTGGCAGCTGCTGATTTTGGATCCGGAGGCGCGGCTGCAGCAGCAGCTACTGGATGCTGAGGAACAACACTCGCTGGTGTCGCTGGTTTCTCTTGGAAGGCGCTGCCGCTGCTCGGCTTCTTGCCGCCTCTGCCCGCCAACACCTTAAGATGTTTTGTCAGAAACAACTTTGGACGCGCAATCTCCACACTAGGGAAGACCTCGCCCTCGGTTTCTCCTTCTTCTGCTGGCTCCCCGATTGAAGAGGAGGATGCCGACGCTTTTTCATCATCCAATACTGGCAGCAAACGCAGCTTCTCTGTGAGTTGGCCGATTGAAGCGCAAAACTCGATACTGCTATCACCATTGTTGGACATGACACAATTGCCCATTGCGCGCTCGAGCACTTGAGCAACCGGTTGGAGCGTCAGCTGACGCGCGATTCCGTCGAGAAGAATGCTCTCGTTTTTCTCTTTCTCCTTCATCGTCATCATCAGTTCCTTCATTGACTTTGCCACTGGCGGAGAGCCCGAGTCTCACCAGCACAACCGCTTTCACTGGGGCGCTCTTGCTCACTCCTCTGATCAGCTGCACCAAAATACGAATAGACTGCGCTGCTTTCGTGACCTTCTCCAGTACAAAGTCGTCCCGATCGAGCAGCTCAGGTGAGAACTGCCACTTCAACACTTGGGTTTCGCTGGCTTGAGTCGGAGTTGAAGGGTCCAGAGCTCCTCCAGTTTCCACGGAAGCACTTGGGGATGGCGAAGCAGTAGTGTCCTTCACAAGCGTGAATCAGTTGGCGAGGTCCAGGTCGATGTGGAGCAAGAGCACACCCTTTGAAAGCCAGGCGCCGTTGGAAATTGGTTCTTTGCCATCACTTTCTGACTGCCCCAGCGCCTGTTGACACGTGAGCTTGTCGCTCAGAAGCACACGCTGCAGTCGCTTGCGCTCGTGCTCATGCTGAAGTTGGTACTCCATGTAGAAAGCGATGGCCTCGTCGATCGCTCGCGTCAGCACTTGGGCGACACCTCTCTTGGTTTCCACTCGCACGTCTTCAATACTCTGCTTTTACTGCTGCTGAAGCATGCGCGTGATACCGTGGATCACGGGCATTTCACTGCACAAATGCACAATCTTTTGCGCGAGTTGGTCGCCGAGTGCGGACGAATCGTACGGGCTGCGTAGGCTTCCAGATACATGGCTTGAAACGCGTCCTACAGCTGTGGACGCAGCAAATCGATGTGTGCTTCCAGCTCCTGGTGCTTCTGCAGTATTTCTTGAAGAATCCGAGCTCGGCGAGCTGCGCGCACAGCTTTCTTCTCTTGAACTGTGAGCTTTTTTGCGGGCGGCTTTGCCACTTGGCTAGGACTTGCATCTTCATCATCGTCATCCTCCTCCTCCTCTTCATCCCGTACACACCAACAGATCGATGGCGCAACACCTCTGCATCTGGGGCTTGAGCGAAATCGAAAAGACATGGTCCAGGATCTGCTGCTCGTCGGCGCGAACCCGCTGCTCATCAATGTACGTATGTACCTGCCCACTTGGATACTCTTTCACTGCCAGGCTGTTAGCATCGATACAGCGTACTGTACTCACCGCACGAGTCTGCTTTCATGCAACACACTGGGAAGAATGCGATCGCCATAGCAAGAGACAAAGGACTCGCTGACGTGAGTTCCATGCTGCACCAATACGCGGAGAACCGGCCGTTCCAGGAAGCTCTAAAGGCTCAGCAACAGCAGCTCCAATCGCAGCAGCAGCCCCATAAAACGAAGCCTTGAGCACGCCAAAGTGTGAAGCTGCACGAAACAAGAGTCTCTGGTCACGTTAGCAGCACGCTAGGTCTTGATTGAATTAAAATATACCAACGCTATATCTTTGCAACCCAGTTCAAAACTGCACCAACAGCAACGCAAACAGCTCACTGAATGAATGATGGGGGCTTGTAGTCCTGAAGCTTAGAACAGCGGGTCGTTCTTCATTGGCGAGCTTCCGGTCTTGAGCGACTCGGGCGCTTCGAATAGCCGACGGCTCATCGTGTGATCGTAGGCTTCGCGCTCGACGCCGTCCTGGTCCACGACTGGGAACACACCGTTCGCAAGTCGCTGCTCGGATCCCACGAGTGGCGGGTTCATCACACTAACAGTGCATTCAAAGATCACAATTAGCACTAGCGTTCATTCACTTTCACTTCCGTACAGGAAAACAATCTATCCATTTGTTCACACCTGACAGCGTGAAGCTCATCCGACTCGGCTTCCAGCTCAATGCGCTCTGAGGCGTTGAGTGCGAAGAAAGAGCCCGCTGACACCTTGTGCACCTGGTTCTCGCCGCCCTTGCCGCCGTGGCCGTCGAGATGCATGAGCGTACCGTGGCCGCTGGTGATCATCACCGCGTACACGTGGTTGCGGAACTCGAGTTGCACGGGCTTGCCCTTCTTCAAGATTTCGTGCTGCACTGAGAAGCCGCACTCGTCGCTGCGCACCAAGTAGCGGCTGTCAAACATTCCAGCAGCAAGAGCAGACACATTGTCAATACACAAGCCCGCATTTATAGATACATCACGCACAAGTGCAAGTGCAATACACATAGAGATACATGGTTTGTTGTTCTTCGTCGTCTTCTTCCTACCGGCTTTCGAGTGCGCCGTTCGCAGACGTGACGACGCGGGTCTTGTCCTGCTGCACGTCCGCTGGCGTCTTGTAGAGCAGAGACGCCGGGCGGCTTGCGTGCAGCAGGCGGCGGTCCATAGAGCCAGCGGAGACAGAGGTGGTGGCGAAGGCGGCACGGCGCGAGGCCATCGCGAGCAGCATCTGCGGAACACGCATTATTTTCGTTTCTTTTGGATGGATTCCGATACTGAGGGGGAGATTGCGCAATTTGCAGGTCACACAAAGCGGAGGAAAAAGGTTACCGCCGAAATGGTAACCTGCCGCTGGGTGAGGTTACGCCAAGAGTAACCTCCGACAGCTTTTCATTGATTATGCAAAAACGAGTTCACGCAGATCAGTACCTACTGCACCTCCATGCTATCGGATTCACAGCAGCAAATTGCGCAATGCACTGTCATAATGATAACAAGTGCACAATTGTACTGAGCTTAACGTCCTTTTCTCTCCTGGAAGTAATTGTCCAGCTGGTCGTCGCCACAGCAATTCGTTCACGACGACATTCACAGAGCAGAAAGAAGGAGCACGTGGCTTCTCATTCGCGCCAAGAGCAAAAGGTGTCGGCGTCCCACGCAAGCAGCTACACGCGTCTTCTCTAGTCTACACACAGCACAGCAGCACCACTTCGTCCCTCTAGAGTCATGGGCAACGGCGTGTCGGGCGAGATCGAGATCTTCGCAGAGGGTGAGATCGAGGCGGAGCTCAAGCGGCTGGGCGGCGCGGGCGACATCGGGCTCAAGAAGTTCGTCAAGAAGAGCTACAACGACGTCATCCAGATGGTTATCCGCCCCGCGCGCGCCACGTACGCCATGGACGCGCTCGGGCCGCGTGAGTTCGGCGTGCCGGCGTCGAGTGCAGACCTCCACCTGAGTGGGCATCATGGCGACAGCGATGGCACAAGTGGTCCGTTTGTACGCCGCGAAGACTTCCACGTGCTCAACGACCGAGAGTTAAAGGTGCTCTGCTCGCACTGGCACCTGTACGCGAACCGCGAGAGCAAGGCGCCGATGGTCACGCCCTGCCTGGTGTATCTGCACTCGAATCTGGGCTCGCGCGTCGATGCGCTGCGCGTGCGCGACCTGGCGCTGCAGCGCGGCTTCTCCGTGCTCGCGTTCGATTTCTCCGGCTCGGGCCTCTCGGATGGCATCTTCGTGACCATGGGCTGGAACGAGGCCAAGGACCTGCACTTTGTGCTGCAGCATCTGGAAGATGACGTATCGGTGCAGGAAATCTGCATCTTCGCGCACAGCATGGGGACGTTCCCGGCGATCGTGAACGTCGCGTCGCGCGCGCTCGCCGTCGTAGACAAGAAGCTGCGCGAGAGCATCGAGTCGTATCTGCCGTCGCACTTGCGCAGCGCGAACGTGAACGTGCTGGCGAAGCCCATCCGCGGCATGGTGCTCGACGGCGCGTACTCGTCCATGGACACGCTCATCCGGGAGCTCATGGAGTCCGTGCAGGAAGAGGGCTTCAACATCCCGAAGCCCGTCATGAAGCTCGCGTGCAGTGTCGTGCAGCAGAGCGTGAAAAAGCGCGCCGAGGTGAACCTGGACCAACTCAAGCCCATCGACTTTGTGCGCGCGTGTTCCATCCCGGCGCTCTTCATCACGGGCACGCAGGACCGGTACGTGGCGTCGCACCACAGCGAGGAGCTCGCGAAGCAGTACGCCGGTCCGGCGCTTATCCTGAAAGTGGACGGTGATCACTACGGCCAGCGCGAGCAGCAGGTGTACAGTGAGTCTGTGGACTTTCTCTTCGGCGCCATGCGCTCGGCGTCCATGAGGTAGAGAGAGAGAAACAGGGAGGGAATGGAAGCCGCAGCAGAGAAATGCCAAATAAAATAGAATTTGTACTCACTGGGAAGGCAGATTAAGGGGGAATTCGGGTTTCGTACCAGACGATATAGATATTGACAACATGCACTGTGCGTAGCTTGTGTGCGAAGAGCTCTTAAAGAGCTCAGCAGCATGCAGCAGCTACTTAGTTAACGGCACCCTTGCTGCAGCGAGCACTCGTAGTTGACGTCGATGAAGTAGTCGGACGACCCGTCCTCGCTGTCGTAGAGATCGCGAAAGTGGATGTACTTGGACGGTGAGATCTCCAAGTTGAACTCGTCGAGAAAGTCGTAATCGAGAAGCTCCTCGCTGCCCACGTCCTCCTCATCCTCGTCTTCAGCGATCGCACTGGTAATTGATGACGCAGCTCGAATCGAAGAGCTCCTCCGGCCGCCTTCGCTGCTGCTGATGCTGCTGTTTGTCGTCGTGTCTGCTGTTATGGCGGACGCTCGCTCCAAATTTTGTTTCGCGCGAGTAGCAGCTCGTCGCGCCTCGATCTCCGCAACCTCCACCTCAATTTCGTTGCGGTAGTACTGGCGCAGTTCGTGGAGCGAATCGAACGGAATCGGGCCAACGAACGACTTGTCCATGGTCAGTCGGATTAACGTGTCACAGACGCACTCGTCGCGGTTGAGAAGACCCGTGCGGTACGGCGCCGTGATCTGCTGCAGGGTCTCGTGGGAGACCTTGAACATCTCGTACACTTCAAAGGCGTCCTCGCACGCCATGATGCGCGGCTGGTTCAGCTTCAGCAGCGCCAGCCCGACTCGGAGCAACACGTGACTGCCTTCACAGAAGAACACATCCCAGATGCGCATGACTGGCTCGAACGGAAGCGTGTTCAGGAACAGACACAGAAACCATTTCAGCGTGAACGGCTCGAAGTCCACGCCAAGCGACCGCATGTGCTGGTACAGCGTAGGAAGCTTCTGCTGCACCAAGTCCGAGAACACACGCTGGTCCGCGCGACTCCCCGCCATGCTCCTCGTGTGGTAGTGAGGCGTGAGCTCTTCGACGATCGACACAAGCACCCAGAACGCTTCCTCTTCTTCCATGTGATGCAGCAACACCGCTGCGAGAAAGTTCATACTCTGGCAATAGCCGATCTTGGGGTTTCTCAGACTGTACGCCTGCAGCACGCGACGCAGCTCGCCCATGCTGCTTTGCCGCAAATGGTCCTCCGAGTCAGCCACTTGCTCCACTGGGAAAGTACGGGGTAGGTCTTTCTCGATCTCCATGGACGCGCACTTGCTTAGCGTGTGCAGCCGCTTGACTAGATCGGGGTACGATTCCACCGCGGCATGCTGCTTCTCCGCTGCGCCAGAGCTCATCCACCACACGCGGCCTCGAAGGTGCGGTGGGACCCCCGAGCGCAGGAGCGAGTCAAACTGGCGCGAGAGCAGCAACACTTCCGCCGCGTTCGCAAAGTTCGAAAACACTTGCTTCACCGCCTTTCCCGCTTTCGACGGCGACATCTTGTCTGGGTCGTCGTCACTCGAGTGCTTGCGGTCTTTCGTCTCGCTAATAGCAGTACTGGTAGTGTCGTCACAGCTCGTCACACCATGGCGCTGAGCCGCGGTGTCACTTCTCTTCTCCTGCTCTTTCTCCTGCTCCTCGAGCTCCACCATAAACTTCTTCTGATTCTCCTTCCACTTCTGACAGATGCGGTCCTGGCGCCAGTCGTGGCCGTCAAACTTCTCGCTCCACTTCTTCACGCGGTGCAAGTAGTTCTCTTCCAGCACGGCCCATGAGTCGTCCGGGTGCATGAGCTGGCAGCGGAACACCTGATATTCGCAGTCGCACGTGACCTGGCGCTGCTGCTGTTGCAGCTGCTCCATCGCGAACTTGAGCTGCAGCTTTATCTTGCGCTTGCTGATCGTCGCTACGCGCGCGCGGTGCTCTTGTTGCAGCTGCTGCTCGCCATCGTGGTCGCCACCTGAGCCTGACGTGTCGGCGTGGTGCACGTGCTCGTAATGGAGGTCGACGCTGTCGTCCAAAGCCGCCGCGCTCTCTGCGGCGGGGGGAAGCACGAACCGGAAGCGCTGGCGGGGGCGGAAGCACGCGAGCCGCTGGCCGTGCGTGTATCGCTCGCGCTGCTTCGTGCGCTGCTCGCTCCGCGCGTCGGCGGCAGCCGCATTGTCATCAAGCGGCGCCGCGCGTCCTCCCATGCTGATGCTGCTGCTGCTACTAATTAATGACTGACGGCTTGAGATGATGGCTGCTATTCTGACACTGTATGTGGGAAAGAAGAAGGACTGCCTGCTGCTGGCTATCACGGAGATGACGGAAGAAGAGTGGGAAAAGGCATTGGCTAAAGTACCCGACTAGATCACACTTATGTATACCCGTTGTAGCTGTGCCGTATCAAAATTGTCATTTTTACGTACGATATACATAGCATCGTTTTAGTCTACAGCTTTCTTCAACCTGAAGAAACCCTCAACGTATACCACGTATGCTGAGCCGAATGAAAACTACACATCAGTAGGGCACGATAACCAGTCTTATTAATAAAAACCTCGAAAGCAAGGTGCAACGAACAGAATTTGGCAAAACGGGTGAAAAATACAAAACAAAAACTAAAATGGGAAACATTACAAAGAAAAGGGAACATGACAAACAGGTGAGAGATTCCTTCTTCTTTGTCCGTTTGGGCATGTCTGGAAAAAGTTTTGGATGGGAGAACGCAAGGACTCAATCGATCGATAGCTGATAAACAGACTTGTTTTATGACTATCAGGCGGATCAGGAGCGCGGAGGCATCGAGAGCGTGGGGAGGGCTGCTGGAGGAAAAAGGCACGATACGTTCGCCTTTACCAGTCACAAGTCCAAGTTGTTTCCAAAGATCAGCATCATTTACGAAATGTATTCTCATGAGCCCATGAAGCAAGCTCCACACTGACTTCGCCCCCAATAAAAGTGTACAATCAACATACAGATACCGAGGTGGTATCGTAGAAAGCCAAGCAGAAAAAAAGAGAGCGGGCGAACTTGAATGATGATTACATTAGAAGTATGCTTCAGCATAGCTTCACTGGAGATCAATGCAAGCGGCATCGCAGCCTCCGTTCCAAAGTGTCCACCAAATCTGGCAATTTTAAGTCGCTGCTCGCGTTCATCATTGCTCCTATTGCGTGGCGTACCTTTCGAAAGATGTGGAAGCACACATGTGCTGGTCAGGCAAGCAAGTTCAACGCAAAAAGAAGAAGGGCCTCAGAATAACCACACAAAATACCCCTTCTACACTTAATCCCCGCCCAAATAATCGCTCTCCGCGAATGGTCAAAATCAAGGCGGTGCGATTTCGGTAACCTTGTGAAAAGTTCATAACTACCGGTATTTTCTATTTGAGTCCGATAGACTAATCGGGATTTTGCCATGGTCGATTGCATAGTGGGACCAAGATGTTCGATCCGTGGTCAGCCATCTTTCGCTTGTTCTCTGTGATGAGGATCGCAAAACCCACACGCCGATGAATTTGAGATCACACCAAAGGCGACAAGCAGTACATTGTGTCGATATTTACATAGATATAGTAGAAAATACCGCATTATCAGATCCGCTTGATACGCTGACCTCTCTATTCGTGACCGTGTTTTTACATGGAGATAGTGTGGACCACAACTAATCGCTCGCTTCAAGTCATGCGCGTCAAAATGGCTACACATCAGTGCTGAACTCCTGAATCCAAGCTCAAGCTCAAGTTCAAGCACACGAACCATTCTTCGCATCCCACGTTCTCGAACAAACATAAATACACACGCGCATACATCACTAGGAATCAAAAGCCTGCTACTGTGTCTACAATATCTGATTTGCATTTGACGCACGGGTGATGGATGGCTCTTCCATGATGACCAACTGAACAACATTACACGGCAATGCCAGTTGTTGCACGTTCGCTCAGAGCTAGCGAAGCATTGAGGTTGGCGGTGACCTTGCTCACTGTATCCACGTCCTTTGGGGCTCCTCCTTTGGATTTGCAGAGACACATGTGCCCATGAGTTGGTGGTGGCAATGACTCCGGAGTATTAGTTTTTACGAAAGCGACGTGGAATCCGGTGTGGATTGAAACAAAGCATATTTCTTCGTTGGTCTCCGTTGCCAGCAACCTTCGAGTTATCCTCATACCGCTGGACGCGTAGCCTTTCTATTATAGAGTGAGTTTCTGCCTGTTTTTCTCGTTCTCGCTGCTGGGACGAAGCAAACCTGTGCGCCTATGGAGCTTGGATGTTTCGTTCCGCAGACGTATTGGCATTTCGCCGGAATTGATTGGTGGTTCATTTATAATAAGGATCACCACCACCAGTTTCCAGATATGAACTCTAGGTTAACGACAGAACTCTTGCTTGAATGGCTCCGCCTATTTCCAGCACGCTGATTTTTCAATCTCCATCTATCTATCTATATCACTCCAGAGATCAAACCTCGGCGACGAATTCTGTTCCTCTGTTCCTCTCTCTATCACTCACTTCGCATCGCATGCATCGCTCCTCATCAATGCGTATTTTGGTCATCACGTCACCAGTGCCTCTGATCTCTCTCTCTCTCTCTCTCTCTTCGTCCTCACTAGCCATCCAGCTCGTGGAGCAGTGGCGCATGCAGGAGTCCAAGAAGCGCAAGCTGATACTCCTGGCGCTCTCGGCGATTACTTTGGGCGGCTGCGCCATCTAGTGCATGCACTTCACGGGCATGAACGCGCTTAACATGGAGCTCGACGACGGCGCGCTGCTGGAGGTGGACTTTGAGGCCGGCACGACGATCGTGTCGTTCATCTTTCCGGTTGCCGGCGTGTTCATCGGGCTCAAGATCACCTCGGCCGACTCGTTCTTCCTCGAGGTTGAGCAGTCGAGGCGCAAGGACATTTTGGTATATAGTACTCTTGACATAAACGCGAACTCTACAGTTGCATACCCTTGCTGAACTAACTCTTGGCCTCTCTCTCTCTCTCTCTGTGCTGGACACTCTTTCAAGCGAAAGGACTCCAGAACATGACGATGGAGAGCATGGTCAAGCGCAACCAAGTGGGCAAGAAGATCAAGTTCCTCGCGCTCTTCTCGCGGCTCGGGCGTATCGCGGGCGGTGGTATCTTTGCAGCGCTCGGTGTGCTTGGGATGCACTACCTGGGCATGATCGCCCAGCGCACGAACGCGGTCACGCACTGGGATGCCGGCATCATTGTGCTCTCATCGATTGTCGCGTTTGTCGCTGCTAGTGCTGCGTTCTGGATCCTCTTCCGCGCAGTACGTTCACGTTGTGGCCTCTGATGCACGCCTAGTTGATCTTGCGCGTTGACTAACGTTGTGCCGCTGCTCTATTGGTTTTAACCAACAACCTCAGCTCACGTTCTGGCCCCAGTACGAGAGTCTGCGCATCGGCAGTGTGCTCACCATGGGCGTCGCGGTGTGCGGCACGCACTACGTCGGCATGGGTGCTGCTTCGTACGAGTACTCGGAAGAGAACTTCTCTCTCGCCACGCTTCGTCTTCCTTGGACATGGCGCAGCGGATATCGCCTCTCACGGCTCAATCCTCGCATGCTACTGGCTGTCGACGTTCGCAGTCGTGATCTCGCTTCGCAAACAAATGACCGAGCATCCCTGCAGCTCGGCGAAGAGCCAAATAACCTCAAACGCGCCTGAGCCTAATCGCTACACGTCTGCCGCGACGAGCGCGAACCGCATGAAGAGCGCCACGAACCTCAACAGCGTGGCTCCAGCGCCACTTGGTGGTCCTCCCACCGCTTCCACCACGTCAACAGCGGGATCGTGGTGACCGAGCATCGTGAAAAGCAGCCGTCGCTGAAGACCCACGTATCGATGCCACCCCCGAGGATGCACCTGGCTCGGTTGAGACGTCCACGCACCTAAGTGTTGGTCATTAGGACGCCTTCAACCGTTTTGCGAGCGATGTTAGCACATACTAGAATAGAGAAGGGCGCCCGCTTCTTTCTAAGAATGACGACTGTGTTGCCAGGTTGCAGCCCTTGGAAGTCGCTATTACCTGGGACTTCATGGCTCTTTGAAAATGTCGTTTATCTCGAGCATTCGCAGGATAAGTTGGCTCCCAGCTTGCAAAACAACCCACGACGAGCTTCAGCCATGTCGGTGGTATCTTTATGCGAGAAACCAACTGCCGATGCCTCAGGCTTCGCGCGACTGGCGCAGTCCTGCTTTTCCCATTGTTTTCGTCTTCAGGCGTTCTCCGTTTTCTTCGCGTTGACTCTCTCTTTCTCTCTCTCTCTCTCTCTCATTTCGAGAAGACTGAACTTGGGCCACCCGATCTTGTTCTGGTTGGATGCCTGCACCTGTGAACCAATCTCATCAACAAGAGATGCAGATTTAGCCCGAGTGACCCTCCTTGTTCCATTGATTAGCGCTGGTGAAGGCTCCTCGAGCGGAACACTTCACAACAAGCCGACTGACAAACGAACGTTCCTCTCTTGTAGTCGAGCTGCTTTGGCTGGCCAATATTCGAGCAAGTCCATCGCTCCAGAGCAAGAAGGCTGCATGCGTAAATGAGTGGCGCTCAAGGCTCTGACTCACACCAGACTGTGCACACGGAATGGCTCAGCTCCAGAATCGTACTCGCGTACTTCGTGGCGGTCACAGGCAGCTATTGCAGTAAGCTCCAAGTTCATTCGCCCTGCTAGTAATTGGTTTGAGCTCAGCTCATGCTTCTAATGACACGCTTCTTACCGGTATGTGCTTCTTGCAGCAACCCAGACAATGAACGACTGGCGACGGGCGAAGCTTCCGCGCCACAAGCTGTTCATGATGGTGTGCGCGTCGGTCTCGCTCGGCGGGCAGCTTCTGGGGCACAAACTTCATCATGCAGAATGCATTGGCACTGGTCTCTGAGGATGGAGAGCTACTACTGACCGATTTCGAGCTGGGACGACTCATGGTCTCGGTGGTTTTCGCATCGCTCGGTGTGTTTATCGGCCTCAAGATTGCTTCAAAGGACCCGTACTTCGTCAACCAAGCGTTCTCCAAGCAACAGCAAGCTGTTGTGCAGAGACCCACAATGGCGTGGCCGGTTCCGCAAAACGCTACAGACGCAGATAAATCGGGAGACACGATCACCATTTTCGCTCAACCGTGGCGTCTTGCGCTGGGTGAGGCGTTTGCGACCGCTGGCTTGCTGGGCATGCACTTCTCCGAGATGGCGGCACAGCGAGCAGTTGTTAAAGTCACAGTGGACCATCTCGTGCTCGCAGGCGCTGCCTTCATCGTATTCCTTTCGGTAACCGCGGTGTTCTGGGTCATTTTTCGTGGGGTACGCCTCTTTCTCCGTGAATCTTGACCACAACGATAGCTGTGAGTGCACCTCTGACACGTTTCCGTCTTGGAAATATTTTGCATGCAGCTTGTGTCTCTCCCAGCGCACACCATCCTGGAGATACCGACAGCAGGCGCACTTGGCGCGGTCATCACAGTGACGTACTTTGCAGTCTTGAATACAGCGAGTTACGCGATGACTGATGAACCTCCACTTCATGCGACGGCGACGATCCTCGAAGGTGTTCACGTGTCGACGATCGTTTCGCACGTGCCCATCTTGTTCTGCTACTGGGTCGCGACTTACGCGCTGATCCTGCGCCCATCCCCGGACACGTTCAAGGCTTCATCGACTACAAATTCGCAGTCTGGGAAACTCGCTACGACCGCGACTTCAGGAGCGAGCGCTTCGCGGGCTGGACCAAGCTGGAAGAGCTTTCGTGCTGCCACAAAAGTCCATAGCCTGGCACGTTCAGAGAAGACGTAGATGCAGCTGTGGGATAGCCTCTCCAAGCTTGAAGGAAGATCAGTTCAAGTAACAGAGCCAACCTATTTTCGTCTCCAAAACTGGCTGTCCTCAGCCCTCTGCAGCTCCAGTACGTGGTAGAGTTTCTTTGTTCATTCACCGAGTCGGTCGCGCCAGATCTCCGCTGCTCAGATTCGGGTTATCTTTGGCTTCACTTCATTCGCCTTTGCCTTGTCTTGAATGAGTAAGCGGTTTGTTGATAGGCACCCTACAGCAAAAATATAAAAAAAACACTGCACAAGTCAGCCGCTCGTTGATCAGATCAGCGTGATGCTTGACTTTCACCAATCAGCTATTTATACACGCGCTCAGTATCGAAATCACACAAGCATCTTACCCAATTGACTCTTCGACTCGCCAGTCTTCGTGCTTCCCTCAAGCGGGATTCCCAGTTCTCATAACCGAGAACGATACTAAGTTCTGCGCTGAGCATCGCTGCGGCTGCCGCGTGGAAAGTGCTAGGTCATCCAGCATTCTTTCACCTCGGAGAGAGGAGAGCAGCATCGCAATGGCTACACTTCATCCGGGCGTACCGATTCACCAGCACTGGTCGGGGTCAAAGATCGCGCTGTCGTACCTGATCTCTGTGACTGGGAGTTACTGCAGTGCGTCAGACTCTTGGACCTTTTCTCCACGCCGCGACTATCGCCTCTCCTCGCAGTAACTGAACTGACGTGTACACTCCTCCTCGTTCTCTTTCTTTGCGACAGGTATCCAACTGATGGAGTAGCGGTGGCATATGGAAGGCAACCTGAAGCTGGTGATGCTCATGCTCTCGGCGATCACATTCGGTGGCTGTGGGATCTGGTGCACGCACTTTACGGGCATGACAGCGCTGAAATTGGCGCTCGAGGACGGAACGATCCTGGTTATCGACTTTGAGCTCGGGCTCACGATTATCTCGTTCATCTTTCCCGTCGTGGGCGTTTTTATCGGCCTCACGGTCGCTTCGAAAGGCCCGTTCTTCCTGGAAATCGAGCAAGACCGGAGAGAGAACATGCTGGTACGTGAGAGACAGCCAAGTCCACGCATTTTTCGTGTTGCTTGGTAGTTTGATGCATGGAATGCTTGAGGCTGCTGATTCTATCGGAGTTGTGATGCTGTGGTAGGTCGCGAACCTGAAGAAAGTAAAAATGTCGGTGGTTGTGAAGAAGCAGCAAGTTGGTCGGCAAATCAAGGTAGCAACCATCCCCAGTTCTCAAATCCATACCTGCATGACTTGACCACATTGTTGCTTGGACGGACTTTGACTCTGACTCTAATTTTGACTCGGAACTGATCAATCCAGACCATGGCGCTCTTCTCTCGTCTGTGGCGAATCGCAATCGGTGGTGCGTTTGCTGCTCTTGGGGTGCTAGGTATGCACTACCTCGGCATGCTCGCGCAACGCACGAACGCAGACATGACGCTGCACGCTGGGATTGTGAGCGCCTCTGTGGCCGTTGTCTTCTTCACTGCAAATGCCGCGTTCTGGACCATTTCCCGCGTGGTCAGTCTTCATCCATTGCTCGGACGAACCCACTTCAGCTGGCAAAATACTCACCCTTGGTGCAGAATTCTGTCCTTCACGACCACTGCAGCTCACATTCCTGCCGAATAACGGAGCGCTTCGGTTGGCAAGCGCGCTTATCATGGGGATTGCAGTCTGCGGCACGCACTACAGTGACATGGGGGCGGCATCCTACACCGTCTCGGAAGAAAACTATATCCACACGTCCAGGTTCATCGTCAGCGGTGGCGAGGCGTCGATTACTGCCTCCCATGGCGCGCTCTTGGTCTGCTACTGGATGCTGAGCTTCAGTGTCGTGCGCATCGCCCGAAAACGAGAATTGGCACGCGTGACAACCCAGCACGAGTCAGGAAGAGCTCATGGGCATACGCACTCGTCGACCCAAACCGCGCACCCAGGGAGCACGGCGACAAACCGGCAGACATTCAGCATCAGTCATCGACGGGGAGCATCATCCGAAAAATATACATCGCCCAGAACGAATCCGAGATGACGCCGTTCGAGCAGACGTAGCGATGAAAAAAAACAGCCCCCAATTGCATCTTCTCTTCGAGTGCACCGCTTGGATCGCTTTTGCATTTCGCTGCAAATTGGCCTACGTGGCACAATAAGCTTTCTTCGTGAGAGAAACGATCAACGATTCCGCAGTTGCACCCAGAGCAGTCGCATGGAAATGGAAACATGCACACAAACTTAACACAAAGACGCATGCAATACACACATCAAAGCGCATTCACATTACTTCCTATCGTTCGAATATTTCCGATCCGATCTCTCTTCTTGGTCTTGACGTTCCTTGTCTTTACTTAAAACTTGCGCACAGAACTGATGGTGGCGCCGATGATCACACCGATGGCAGCGATCACGGTGTAGAGAGCCAAGTGGTTGGAGCTCACAAACTTGTCTTCCATGGCGTGCACAGCCTTCACGATACCGTGGCTCTTGTTGTACGCCTTGAGCAGCTGGTAAGCGTAGTAGTGCGCACCGCGTTCGCCCAAATCTTCCGTGAGCACCAAGTACACAGGCACGGCCTGGATGGCAGGGCTCACACGGCCCTTATCAAACGCGGCCTTGAGGAAGATGTCCTTCTTCGTGAAGTAGTCCAAGTTCTTTGGCGCAAGACCGCCCGTGATGTAGAAGCCACCACGTGGGAGGTACTTGAGCATGGCGTTACCGGCTTCACGGCCATACGCACTGTTTTCACAACACAGCAAAGTGAGTTGACTTTTTCATCCACAATCCAAGACAAGAACACATCTAAACGCAACACTTACTCAACGAAGATCTCCATGGCTTGGTTGCAAAGCTCGTCGGTCTTGGCGTGGTCACCGACAACCTTGCCCTGGAGCGACTTGGCGGCCAAGAACTCATCGTGCACCTTCTTGTTCACCTTCTCTGGGAACTTCTTGGCCAAGAAGTCGTACACAGTGGCAAGACCTGGGCCGCTGATGATACGCTCCACGGAGAAACGCTTGCTGCAGCCGAGCTGTAAAGGGACAAAGGGAAAGAAAATACGTGCATGTAAGTTGAAGGCGTTGCACACTTCCAAGTTCCAGCAGCAGCAACTGAGTACGCACCGTCTTCTTCAGGCTCTCGTAGATCTCAATCTCGAGCTTGTTCGCTGGCGCAAAGTCGGTGTGGCCACCTTCGCAGGCGAAGCACGAGTACTGGCCGTCGTTGCCGGCGGTCAGGTAGCATTCGCCGAGACCAGTGCCAGCGCCGATGGTGGCGATTGGCGCACCTTCTTCCTTTGGGGCGTCGTTGAGCACAATGTACTCATGCGGCTTGAGGGTGAGGAGGCCGTAGCCCATGGCAGCGAAGTCGTTGATAAGACGCACGGTCTTGATGCCCAGCTCGCGTTCAAGGCTCGGGCCGTTGATCTTCCAGCCAAACTTGATGTTGGTGAATCTGTGGGAAAGAGGCAGCATGCACAGAGAGAGAAGTTAGATTCACATGCTGGCAACTGGTGCTTCGTGCACATGGTTAAGGCACAACATAGAGACACAGGGCACGTACTCAACGGTGTTCTCCAAGATAGGACCGGCGCACGCCAGCACGCAGGCCACCGGCACGCGGCCGTTCAGGTTGGCTTCCTTCATGAACAGGTGGCACACCTCCGAGAAGCTCGCGTGGTTCTCGTTGTGGTACTTCTTGGCAAACGTGATCTCACCAGGGGCGACATTGCCTAAAGATACCAACAACAAAAAAAGATATCGTTTTCACAACGTGACGACACCAAATGTTAGCATTGCATGCCCACCCCACATTCAATTGCAAGCGCGCAAGGACGTTCTGCATCTGCGCACGCAGCTCTATATCTATCGTATAGAGTCAAACAAAACGCACCCTTGAACTCCTTGGATCCGCGCGGGATCAGCCATAGCGACAGACGCGTGTTGGTGCCGCCACAGTCACCCGAAATGATCAAATCGCTGCAGATGCACAAGACACACACACACACATAGTCAGAGGATGTTTTGTCATCGTCATACACACACTAGCATGCATCTCTGTCTGTCTATCTATCTCCACACACACACGTACCCTGCAGACATGATGGTGCTGTTGTTGTTGTTGTTGTTGTTGTTGTTGCGCGTGGTGCTTGGAGTGCTGCAAATTTGCAAATGCGGGCTCCAAAGGGAAAGCACACGAGAAATCAAGGGGTCAGCTGCCCGCCTTTCACCCCCTTCCATCCCGCGACCTCCCGCCTATTTGGCTCTATGCTTCAAGCGTGTCCCCAAGAAAACAAAACGCTTGATTTATTTTGTGGCGCACACCATATTGTCGTGATTGGCTGGCGGAATGGCGGGTTCTATGCACCGGAATGTTGCCTACAAGCTTCCTTACTAAAGTGGAAACCCGCCAGATGTTTTGCTTCAGGATTTATGGACCTTTTATGGAAATGCGCGTCGAACCGTGATTGAAGTTGCTGGCAGATTACTGTACATCCTCCCTTTGGCAGGTACAAAGTACCACCAGTGGTTACGACGAGGGTTACGCTTTTTGCTTCCGCGTTTGTATTTGGACCTTTCCTGCGTGACAAAACCGAGGGCGCTCCAACGAAAATTGTGGATGCAGAAATAGCCACGTAGCGACTGAAATAGGCATGCGACTGCCATGGAGATAGGTCCTTGTGCAGGAGGCACTTCTGAACACGCAAAGCCGGCGGGTGACCAAGGGGGCGCTCTCGCGTCTGGACGGCGGTGGTGACAAAGCAGGAGCGAGCGCTTTCTTCTGATCCGCGACACGACCCCAAGCAGAAAAAAACAGCAGCAGCGCGACTTGCTTTGTGCTGACAGCTGAAGCCATCTCTCTCTCTCTCTCAAGTTCAACTGCGTGTCTGTGTGCGTCTGAAACAAAAGATCAAGAAAAAGAAAGAGCCCATCATGCCGAGTCTCGCAGAAGTGTGCGCGCCGTGTCGGGAGCGCGTGATCACAGGCACAGGCAATGGTGACACGCGGCGGAAGAAGCCCGCGCAAAGCACCGCAGCCGTGATCAAAGTCAAGCCCATCGCGGTACAGCCTGCTCAATAGGAAGCAGTCGCTTCTGGAGCGGCCTTGCTCGCATCGTCGGCGTCATCCGCCCAATTGCTGACGTTGAAGTGAATCTCCAGTGGCAAAGCGCTGCGTGTCTTTGCGGTACTTGGTTCATCGACAAGTGATGCTGCTGACCTTGAATAGCATGTGCACCTTTGACTACTGGATGAATCGAATTGGTAAAGCAGCTTATTTAACAATCGACTGGAACAATCAACTGTCAATCGTGTGTGTGACAACCGACGGGGCCCCATTGAGACCCTTTGAAGGTACGCGGGACGACCCTCATCTCGGATCGCGCTCTTCGCCGCCTTCCAGATGTTCGACGCGGCGTTTGTATCTCGGCTCCACAGCCTAGAACAAGTCTTACACCTGATCAGCCCGTAACGCACGGTTATGCCGCTCCTGTGCGGTCGAGGGTTCTCGCATTCTCGGGACGTCTCGCACTCGCCCTGTTTGCACGCGCTGCATCTGCTGCTGGTGCGGAACTCATCTACCAGGTACACGTCGTAGCCCGCCTTTCGAAACATCGTCCTAAAGCCCTTGCCCTTGACGGACTCCTTGAACCTGCGGTGTTGGCTCTGACTCTAATCCCCGATCGCGGCGATCGTGTCTGCTCCACTTCCAAACAGCTTCTCGAACCGCTTCAGGAGTCGAGCTTCCGTTATCTGGCGACGCATGGAGCCATGACGAGATTATTCTTGACGACACTCTTGAGGCTCGTCTTGACACTGCGATAGGTCGGTTCCGGCGGTGGGTCCTTCATGTTCTCCGAGCGCGTTCGCTTGAGCTGTGGAGGTGGCTCCGTCATGTTCCTCGTTCGCTTGAGCTGCAAACCCTGGCCAAGTGGCAGATGCGAGCAAATGTAGAACTGATCAAGCAAAACAAGTCTTCAAAAGCTCGATTGAGTTCCTTTTTTAACTGGCGTCCTACTGGCGCCAGCTGTTTAACTAATAGATGAGACTGGCAAAGTCAATAAAGTCTTGCTGGTGCAAGAGGGGATTCATTCGTGCCTTTTTGGCGAGCGAGCTCACGGCATCGGGGTCGACAGTTCTCTTCGCTGGCGTCCTGGATGGCGAGTGTCTGGCTTTTGCTTTCGGTTTGGATTTCGGTTTAGCCTTGGCTCTGGATTTCTTCGGCTTGGATCTCGACACTCTACCCAACCTCCAGACGTTCCTCGAAGGGAAGACCTTGTAGTACGGGAACAAATCTCCACTGTCCCAGAGTA
>JAADVN010000165.1:0-29519 GCA_023335535.1 Globisporangium spinosum
CAAAGGACTCGGATCTACTGGACACACACGCAGCGCACCCGTGCTCAACGTCGTCTCCACAGCGCTTTTCGTTTTTTGGCTCACAGGTAAAACGCCAACGGGCAATTTGAAAGCCAAAATTGGTCACACGGCGGGTATGTGGAGCGACCCACAGTGCAATTTGGGACCCACTTTGGGCCCACTCTTTTTCACTAAAGTACGAATTCATATTTTAAAAATTACAAAAAGCCCGCGTCACGTTTTGGATTTCGGCGAGGGACGACCCCTACACTTGGAAAATGTATGTAAACGCTCGAAAAACGGAACACGGTCCCTTGCAAAACGGACCTGTCCCGAGGACAGACGCACGAACAGACAAAACTGAAGCGCTTACTAACTTGGACGGATAAGAGGGAGGACGGACGGACGGACGGATACGATCGCCGCTGGATTCCAATTTCAATCCGATGAAATGACCCACCAAATTAGGTTCTCGTGACGGCTCCGTTTCTTGTTCGCAGTCTAAATCCGGTTTTGGTAGATCCGCACAGCGAGCGTCGTGTCATGTCGTGTTGTGTCGTGTCGTGTCGTAACGGGCCATGACCGGTCAGAACGTGCTTTTACGCCTCATCACGACTCGATCTGTCACGAATCGCTTCTATCATCTCTGCATTAGAAATCGGCGTTTCTAAATGGGGAAGAAGACCAACTGGACCGTGACGGAGGACCAGACGCTCTGTCGTGCGTGGCTCAATGCGAGCGAGACTGTGCTGCCGCAGAGTAGCGACCAGAAGGCGTCCACGTTTTGGAACGTCGTCTACCACCTCTTCCACGCCGAGCTGGACACGGCGGTCGAGCGCCCGCACAACGGCCTCAAAATCCGCTGGACGCGCATCAATCGCGACGTGCAAAAGTTCGCGCTCATCTTCGCGCAGGTGCAGGCGCTGGCGGCCGAGATCAAAGCTTCAACGCGCGCCGCAGCTACCACCGCAGGTGATGCGTTGAGTGACACGAACGACGGGGCCGAGACCGAACAGCAGTGCGTCGAGGACGCGAAGGAGCAGTTCTACAAGGAGCACGACACCAAGTTCCTCTTTGAAGCGTGCTGGAAGCTGCTGCGCTACTCGCCGAAATGGATCCAGCTGTTGGCGAACTCGACGGGCGCCTCTGTCCCGTCTTCAGGGTCTTCCGCGGCTGCTGCTGCCGCGCATCATTTCCTCAATGTGGAGGCGATGCCGCGGATCGATGAGGTGGCGCATGCGACCCAAGCGAGCGAGCCAGCTGGAGGTACCAGCAGCACTGCGAACAAGAGACGGGCTTCGGCGCTGCTCGAGGCGTACGGCCGCGGACCCATTCAGCAGCTTCAGGATGTGACGAGCACTTTGGTGGACGAGATGAGACGCCGTAACGAGCTGCTGGAAGAGCAGAATGCGATCGCGCTCTTCCGCTTGGAGACCGACATCATCGAAGACAACGACGCGCGCGAGTGCTTTGAGCTGCTGCGCCGCAGATATGTGAAGAAAATGCGTGCGGCGATGCAGCCCCCGTCTCAGATGGTATCATCGGCTTCATCCACCAACAGCGGCAATGACAATGTCCCTGGTCTAAATGACGCGCTGACGGAGTCTGCTGCTGCTGCTGCTGCGGGTGAGACTCTTTCTGAGGGCGACGACGAAGAAGGGAAGCATGGCGACAAGCAGCTGGTCCATGGCGACATTGTGTAGCTAGGAAGCACTAGTGTCACCTACCACCTCAACAGCAATACCGGTAACTACAATTTGTGATCGTTAATTTCCTTTCCTGTGCAATTGTTCTGATGCCGTCTGAGTCCAGGCAGCTCAAGTCTGAGTCCATCACAACTTGCCTTCAGGCATTTGATTGATTGATACGCGAGCCTCGATGAGCCCGCCCCAACTGGAGCCACTGCTTTGCGCCAGCGTGCGTGGAGCTGGGGACCCAGCACAAGCGATATCGGCGGTGAGGACGCAGCTGCGACGTCAAGAAGACGCACGTGACAACAGCGATGAACTTTTCGCGACCGCTGCACGGCGATGGGTCGACCAAGAGGATACTGGTGTCACCACGTTCCGCTTCCTTCTGCTGGTCATCGCGTGCGGATGGGAGCACCTCCTAGTACAGTTCCTGCTGCAGCACCACGCCAGCGATGCTGCAGACGATATGAAAGAGCTCTTGCCATTTTGCTCGCAGTTGTCCGAGTCCAGTGCAGCGACGCTTGTGCTTCCAGTACTCGACGCTCTTCTTGCAGTGGCTGCGTCCTTCGCACTCGCGTATTCAAGAAGATCTGGTCACGAGGAGGAAGATACCGACAACTTGTTGCTCGCCCAGTTGCTGAATCAAGCGAGTTGCTGTCCAAGCTGTCCGTGGTCTCGTTTCCCTCTAGCGGAGTCAATCACGTTTGCACACATCAAAGCGCAACAGCCCCGTGACGAAGCTCAGTGGACGCGGTTCATGCGACTCTCCAGGGATCTCGACGCGAGGCGATTCGACTCGAAAACCGGTCGCGCTCTCAATTCAGCGGTCACGGCAGTCGCGGGGCAACAGGAACGTGTGCTGGCTCTGATTCGTCTCCGTCGCGAAGAGAGCAGCGATCCAATTGACAAAGTAAACCAAGAAGCCGACAGGAGAGTGGTGATAGATAAGATGCAGGAAGTCGCGCGTCAAGTGCTCCTTATTGCCAACCTCTGCGATGTGGGCAGCGTCTGTGGAAGGTGCGCTAGCAACAACAATGAGCTTGGTGGGTACTCGAAAGCGGGAATATCCGTCGACAGCACTGGTGTTGAAGACATGAGTTTGATTGCAGACGACGCAGCACTTGAGAGCTACTTGGCATGGAGACCCGACTCTGTCAATACGGAAAATGGTCTTCATACTAGACAGCAGAAGGTGGTGGTTGCTAATGGGAATTCAAGTCTCAGCAGTGTACCAGCCACCGAGTCGACTTGTTTCAAGAAGCTGCTCGACGCTGTGAATACTAACGCCCTCCCATCAGTGAGCGACGTGGGCGACTTGGTTCAGAAGACGCATAACGAGCTGTTGATGAATGCGGATCTTGATGTGCTAAGCAATCAAATCTCGTTTCTGCTGTCAGCCCAGCTGCGATCGAGGCGCTCCGTGGTTGAATTGGATGGTGCAGTTGGCGGGAATCTCAGGCGTCAGGTGCTGAGAGAGTTCAACAGCCTCACGGACGGAGCCGGGCAGGGGCGAAGCGTCCGAACGCTACTCGTTCTCGCGGGGCTCTGCTCATCGCTGGTCTTGCGCGAGATCATGAACAGAGCTATGACGGCACCGCAGCATATCCAGACCTACGTCCGGATCCTCAAGCTCTGTCCGATCCTCGTTGAGTGGAAAGATGAAGAAGCACCAGAGTCCCCAGTGCTGACGCGCGAGCTGCAGTCGACACTCAGAGGAATCGTGAGTGTAGAGCCTTCATTTGAAGAGCAACAGACCCATTTCCGAGAGCTCTTGTGCGCTTTAGCTGGACTCTCAGGAAACGTTTCGACAAAGGGAGAGGACACGTCGGCTGCAATTGACGTCCAGACTTTGGTTCGAGATGTGCTATTACCAGTTTACGACAGCATCATCGGTCTTGAACAAGTTGGTGGAGAAAGTGCAGATGCGGCGGACACAGCAACGCGCACAGCTACGGTTCAGATGTCGAAGTATTTTCTCTTTGTGCGCGAGTTTGTCCGCTGTGCTGTTTCCGAGACGCGTTGGAGATCAACAACTTCTGGAATCCAGACGATCAAGAAGCTGCTGAGAGTGCTCGTGGGCGTTTACGAAAGAAACTGCGGATTGCTAACGGCTCAGACCGTCGATCTGCAGAACATGTTGCTGCTGACAATCAAGGACCTGCTGGAGTTTGTCGCCCCACTCCAGGAAGCTGTGGTTTCCGACATTGTGAAAACAAGTATTGGCGACACACCTGAAATGCTGGACGAGCCACTATTGATGCTAATCGCACATGCCACTCCTGATGCCTACGACTGGATGGTGGTGCGGGAAGAGTTCATCACGCTGCGTCGTCTCTCCGAGGACGTCGACAATCGACTCGCAACTAAAGAAACTGTGATCGATCTGGGCCAAGCGAGTCGCATTGTTCGACTGCTACTTTGGAGGTTGCTGTGGAGCTCAGTGTCGCCCTCGGACTCATCTGTCACGAGCGCGTTCCAAAACCAGTCGCTTCTATCAGCAGAACGCGCGTGGATGCTTCTGGAAGCTCTTGCGAACGGAGCCGTATCTGATTCTACCGTATGCGAAGTAGGTCGCGTGAGCGCCGGACGAGCGTTGGTCCAGAAGGAGCTAGCGCACTTGATGCTCGTGTGTCGCGTTTCGTTGTTTTCCACGTTGAATGCTGGCGTTTTACCAAGGCTGGTGAAGATATCAGAGCAGTCGACACCGTCAGCCACAATGGTGGAGCTGAAGCTTCCGAATCAAGTACTTGCTCCTCAGTTGGATTCCAAACACTCCGAAGCAAGTCATCCGGTGGCTCTAGAGTGCGAGTTACCGTTGTCGCATTCCGTAATGAAATTCGTGTCCAGAGCGTGGAGTCTCCTCGTTCTCTCCAGCGAGCAGTCGGAGGAGGATGACGCCGTTGACAGCGAGGTTTTGCTGCAGATGGCTCGTCACTTCCTCGTCACCTGCGACTGCGCTGTCTCCGACTCCAAGTCCTCTCTCGTCGGTCTTCTCCACTGCTTCCAGCTGGTGTGCTTTGTGCTCTGCGTGCTCTCTTGTGAGGGCCGCGTGCGAGACTCGGAGTCCTGTAACTCAATCAAGAGCCAACTCAACGTGTCTCTGATTCGGCTGCTGCACCTGTTGAGCCGGCTTAAGTTGACAAAGGCAGGCGAGAGTTTGTTCAGTCGCCACTTTGTGGCGTCTTGGATGGCGCAACTGCCTCCAGATTCCTTTGAGCAAGCGCGCAACTTCGTAGCAAGTGCGAGGGATTGATTGTAAGACTGAAGATGCATTTGCCCAAAAATGGTTGTACTTGTGGTTGGTATTTTGTACTCGCACACCTCACTACTCTCCTTCTAAGTGCACAGCTCGTCGACAATGTGGTTGGACAGGATGTGGTGCGGGTCCACTTCGTCACGGGCCTGTTTGAACTTGTCGAGCGGGTATCGTCGCTTGAGGCGGTCGCGCATCTTCTGTCGCTCGACCGGGTCCTGCGGCCACTCGATCTTCGCCCAGTGCTCCGTGGCGCCGAACGGCTCCATGAAATCGCGGTACATGGCGTAGAACTCGTGGAAGCGCTGAGTAATGGCGCGGCGGGCGCTCTCTTCCGCGGTCGGCAGGTAGAGGATGACTCCAACCCACGAGAACACTTGCTTCGGGTTCGACGACGATGCGGGACTCATGCTCGACGTGCTCGACGCAGTCCAGCGCTGCTCGATCGGCGCATGCGCAGGGATATCCTCGGCGTCGATGCGCTTGAGCAGCTGCTCCATGAAGTCGAGATCGAGGGTGCCGTGGGTCGGAAAGGACACTTCTTCCACGTGCTGCTGGCCGCCGCAGTCAAAGCCGATGATGTCGTCCGAGAGCGCAACACGGTACCCTTCGCTGAGCTTCCAAAACTGCTTCTCCGCCTCGTTCACGCGGATCACATGCTGCTTGTCGAGCGGGTTGATCTCCAGCAGCTTGTCGCGGAGCTTGGTGAAACTCCAGTCGAGGTAGTCTGGCTCCGGGTTTCCGTTCTTGAGCTCCAGGTAGAGCTTGCGGGGGGCTTCGAGACGCTTGTCGTCGCTGTGCTGCACTGGTGGGTAGAGCGTGTCATTCGCGGGCTCCGAGTCGTCCATGCGGCGGCACTGAACCACGACAACCGCGTCCGTGTACGGGATCCACATGTAGCGAAGGTGCTGGAACTCTTTCAACCACTTGGCGTGGTGCGGACGGATCTCATCGATCTTCATCACGAACGTCTTCTCCGCGAGACGGTGCATCGGTACACACTGCAGCGTGACCTTGGTGACGACGCCCAGCGCCCCCAAACCGCACTTGGCGAGCGCGAACAGGTCCGGGTTCTGCGTGGCGCTCAGCACCATCTTGCCCTTGGCAGGGGTGACAATCTCCATCTCCACGATCTGGTCATCAATCGGAGGGATCCCGGCGCCGGTGCCGTGGCAACCCGCCTGGCAAATACCGCCCACCTGCTGGTCCCGGATGGAAGCCACGTTTTGCATCGTCATGCCGTGCGTGCGCAGCTTATCGAGCAGCTCACCGACGATGTGACCGGCTTCCACGGTCACCTGCAGCTTCTCCTTGTCCACGTTCAGGACCTTGTCAAACAGCGCCATGGTCATCAGCGCTTCATTTCCAGACCCATTCTTTTCGCTAGCGTTCGACACTTTTCCAGAGAAGCCCAGACCGTTTGGCGAGACGCCGGCGCCCATGCAGCGCAGCTTCTGCTTCTTGTCCTGGTATTCCATCAGTAGACGCTCAATCTCCTCCACGGTCTCCGGCACGTAGAATTGCTGTGGGCGGCACTCGTGCGACGCTGACCAGTTCACCAGCACGGTGTCGCGGTCCGCCTGCTTCTCCTCTGCGCGCGCGGAGTTGTTTGCGCCGAGGGTGACGCCAGCCACAGCAGCAGCAACCAGCGCAGCTCCAACGCCAAGTCCAGAGAAGTCGCCACTGTTGTTACTGGAGGAGGAGGTGCGCAGAGCGTGTTGCAGTGACGACAATCTGCGGACAGGGGCGGTGGGGGCGCGGGTGGCAGCTCGGGCCGCGAGCGAGCGGAAGGCGGTGGCGCGCAGCATCTCTCTCTCTCTCTCTCTCTCTCTCTCTTACTTCCTCTGGGGCTCCTCGAAGATTGCCGAATGAGCTTTGAATCGTTCGGCTCGGTTCTGTGATCTGTGATCACGCCTTTCGTGATTCACGAAGCAGATCCGTCAAACAAACAGCTTTGACGGGGTGCGAACAGAGCCAATCAGAGGAGAGAAAACATCATTCTGATTGCTTTGATTGGCAGTTATTTGTTTTTACGTTTTTATGATGTGAAAAGGAGCACGGAAGAACTGACCGAGCGATCAAATCGGTTCGCAACGGCAATAGCTACAGAGTTTCACAGCTTACAGAGGGTTCACGGTCTGGATGAACTTGACCGCTGCGTGCCACGCCTCCATCACAGCCTTCTTCGTCGCCGGGTTCTCTAGGTCGCCGCGGTGCACCCAGCCGTGGTTCTCGGTAGGGAACTCGAGCACGTTGCTCTGTGCGCCGATGTCGCTGCGCGCCGCAAGGATCTTGTGCACGCTGCCCTGCGGCTTCACGAACGCTGGGTCATCACCGGCCGCCATCAGTAGCTGCGGTACCTTGACGTTCTCCGCCAGCTTCTCGATGGCGCCGTCGCCATTGATGAGGTTTTCCACGAACCACGTCGGGTGGAAGGAGATGTGGCCCGTGACCAGCGGCTCCGCAGCCGCGGTCTGCGTGGCGCCGACCCACGAGCCCCAGCAGTAGCCGTACGACGCAACGGTCTGCACGCCCGCTTCGGTCTTGAGGTACTGCACAGCGTCCTTGACGCGCGGGGCGAACTGGGTCTCGAAGCTGTACTTCTTGAACCAGTCGAAAAGCCCAGGCTGGTAGTCGCTGTCGGCGTCCAGGTAGTCGCCATCCACCAGGTCCACAATCACCACGGCGTAGCCGAGGCGGCCGAGCGTGTCGGCATCCGCCTTGGAGCGGCCGCTGTCGAGCCCAAAGATGTCCGGGTACGCGATGACGCCGGCCTTGGCGTTGGCTGGGCCAGTGACGTACAGCGTGGTCTGGCCGACCTTCTTGATGACGCCGGTGCTCGGTGCAGGAGCGCGTCCAGGTTCGGCGGTGACAGGGCAGCAGCTCATGTTTGTTTTGGGGGTGGGGCGGTTGCGGGGGTACGGGGATGCGGTGGTGAGCGCTCTTGGGGGAAGATTCGCGAATGACGTCTGGTGGGTGCGTGGGTTGTCGAGCGACTGCAAATCAAAAAGCCAAAACTTGTTTTTGGTTTGAAGATCCCAAGAGAACAAGCAGCTGGATGATGGGCAAAAATAGGTGAGAGGGGATTTACTTGATTAATGACCAATAAGAGGCTCGATGACTGACTCAAATCCACGTTTTTGCCCAATAGTGGACCGCCATAGCAACAGCTGGAAAGGCCACCACGTCGGCGTGCCTGCTGCTGTGAAGCTGCGTGTTGTTGGGCAGCGGCGAGAAGAAGTCCACGGGGAGCGCGATGGCGCCATCGCGTTCACTGCCTGGCGCCAGAAACCCCTCCGTGCCGCTGGCTCCATCCGTCCACCCTACTGCCGCCATGAAGGTCTTCGTGAGCAGTCCCGGGCCCGTGCGCGCGATCGTGTCCATCGCGGCGCGCTGCGCTGATGCTGGCGCTGACGACAGAGCTGCGAGTAGCGTCGTGTCGCCACTCATCTGCGCGACCAGCGCCATCGCGCTTGCATCGAGACGCGTCTGCTGAAACTCGTGGTGGATCGTGTCGATTAGTCGCTGGAGAATCGGGTGCTGCGGTACTGACAGCAGCACGCTGTTGCTGATCTCCACGTTGCTGGTGTTGGCCATGCCTGCAACAAAAGCGAACGGCCGCTGGAAAGCTCAAGAGGCACACACAAATGCACTTGTTAGAGAAAGGGAGACGCGATAACATAAGTACGGATATGAAAACGACTCAACCTCTAGCAGCGAGTCGAAGCTCTTGAGGCACGCGACGTCCACGTCTGCGTACACGCCTCCATGTTGCGCCAGGATCTCGTAGCGAAGGATGTCCGACCTCTCTCCGTAGTTGCCCGCTGCATCGAACGCTTTCTAAAGACGCATTATATGGGCCAAGTACACCATCCGTTGGATCCAATACTTGCACACATCACGCAGCAAATTTACTTCAGCAGCGAACCTGGTTGCGCAGAGCGAGCGTCTTGACATCTTCATCCGTCCACAACCGCTGCAAAAAGACCCATCGATCCAGAACGTGTTAGTCTACTCGCATAGGGTACGGTACACACCAAATGGTCCTTCTCAATGTGTCACAACGCACGTGTTCCCACGACGGATGCAGCGCCTTCCACGTCTGCATCCACTCGTGGCAGGCGGCAGGAATTGCGCGCGGTCCCAGCCAGATCTGGTGGATGATGCGCGGGATGGACGCGGCGCCCTCATCGCCAGCGGCACCAGGGACCGCTTTCTGCAGCAGCAGTAGCGGGAGCGGGAGCAGCCGCGCGTTGCGCTCCGTCAACGCCGCGTGCCAGCTGCAGTCGGCGTCATGCCAGATGCCCCAGCGCCAAGCGCGTGGTGGAGCTTTCGCTGTCTCCATGTTTGGCTCGCTCTATTTTGTTCGGAGTTGGATGGGTGATGGAGTGGGTGATTGAGTGTCGGTTGCAGTTTCCTCCCAAATGGAACGGTTCAACATGGAACATTCACGCCCTGAATGACGCTGTGGTGGTTTTTTGGCGACTGTAGCGTCACTCATGGGCGGCGGCCTACGCAAGCCCGCGTCCTCGTACACCGTCAAACGCGCATTCGCCGCCTCAGTGCCGTCCGGTTCAGCCACTGTCGCCCCTGGTGCGTTTGATAAGGACACCCAGTTGACCATCTCGGCCGAATCCATTTTGGACTTCGCGGGCTCCAAGCAAGCGCCTCCCGCGTCAAAGTCACCGAAGCTCGTGGAGACAACGCAGACGAGTCTGGAGCTCGGCTGGAAAAAGTCGACCGAGACGACCGCGGATCGGCACGAACTCCAGTATCGACGAGCAGATAGCCCCAACAGCATGTGGGCGAGCCTGGCGGTCGTCTCGTCGGTCAAGAATGTGACGCTCGATAGCATCAGCTACCACACTGCGTACACTTTCCGGATGCGCTGCCACAATCGAGCCGGATGGAGCGAATTCAACTGCGCAAGCGATGCGTTTTGGAGCCTCCCAGGCGCACCAGAGACCCCTCACCCGCCTGTTGCTGGCACTGTGATGAACTCCTACGCGAGCATCTTTTGGAGCAAAGCGGACAACCACGGCGCTGCGCCGGTGGTGTATTTTCTGGAAATGCGCGAGAGCTCCACAACCACGACGTTCCAGCAAATCTACGAGGGCACCGAGTGCAGCTTTCTCGCAACTGGTCTCAAGCCCAAGTCCACATACCTATTTCGGCTGCAGGCGTCCAATGCAGTAGGGTCCACTGCTTTTGTTGAAAGTCGACCGGTGCGAGCGCTAGCGCACGGGCGACTGGAGATCGTCGAGCTCACGAGCTCCGAGCAGTCTACTTCCTACGACCGATGGGTCCAGTGCTGGGATCCCAAGTCGGAGCAAGTGTTCTTCTTCAACAAGTACACGTCTCAGCGCGTGACTGAAGAGCCGAGAGAACTGGCGGAAGCACACGAAAGATCTGGATTGAGCAACGTTGAAGAGACGCCGGAGATGGTGTTCCGACGCAAACAGTTCCACTTCCACCGTGACCTTCGCCAGCACCACATGCAGGGAACCACCAATTTTGGAAGCACGGTCTCTCTTCAATTGACGCGCGCAAACATGCTCGAAGACACGTTCGCGCACTTCCAGTGCTTCTCCAAGCAAGAGCTAGTCTCGAAGCCGAAAATCATGTTCGAGAACGAGCCTGGGATCGACTCGGGCGGACTCACGAAAGATTGGTTTCTCCAGATTTCCAAACTCATGCTCGACAAGAAGTGAAATCTGTTCGAGCAGTACGACCGCGAACAATTTGAGATCGACAGCAACTCATCGCGTAACTCGAGGCATCTCTAGTATTTCAAATTCTTGGGGAAATTCATCGCGAAAGCGATTGTCGATCGCCAGACTGTGGGTTTGCCCTCCTGCGACGCTATTTACAAGTACCTCCTGTATCTCCCAACGCACATGATCGACTTGCACCAAATGGATCCACAGTTCCACAAATCATTGGTGTGGATGCTTGAGAACAGCGTCGCAGATGTCATCGACGAGACGTTCAGCGTCAAAGTAGAAGGTGGCGGCTCGTCGTTCAAGAAGCCCATGGTCGTCGATCTGAAGGAGAATGGACGAGATATCCCAGTGACAGATCTCAACAAGAAAAAGTACGTGGAACTCGTGGTGCAATGGCGAACGAAGTTTGGCGTGAAAGCGCAACTTGACGCACTGGTTCAGGGCTTCAACACACTTATTCCCGCGTCTGCGATCAAGATGTTTGACTTGAGCGAGCTGCGAATGCTGATGAACAGTAAGCCGACCATCGACGTGGAGGAGCTGCGCGTCTCGACTGTCTTCCAAGGCGGCAACAGCAAGCACTCGCAAGTCGTGCTCTGGCTCTGGCAGGCGCTGAGAGAGTTCTCGCTCAAGATGCGGGGGCTTTTCCTGAAATTCATGACTGGAACGAACAAGATCCCACTGAATGGCTTTGAGCCACCGCTCAACCTGACGAAATCTGATCTTGATCCACAGGCGCTGCCCAGAACGCACACGTGCTTCAACCAGCTGGTGTTTCCAGAGTACGCGAGCTAATCGATGCTGGTAGAGAAAGTCACTTTCGCCATCCAGAATGCTAAAGGATTCGAGTTGTCGTAATAACGCTGGCATCATTTGGGTGCAGTTAACATAGCTCATTTTGGCACTTGCATTTTTGATAGTTTAGCACACAACAACTGATGACCGACTGACTGTAGGTGACTGCACCCCCAGCGATTTCTACTCGCTGCGATCAGCTGAAGTCGATTCCCTGCGCGAGAGGGAGCTCCTTGCTGTAGTTGACGGTGCAAGTCGAGCGGCGCATGTACTGCTTCCATGCATCGCTGCCAGACTCGCGGCCGCCCCCAGTCTCCTTCTCTCCGCCAAATGCGCCGCCAATCTCAGCTCCGCTCGGACCAATGTTGACGTTCACGATGCCGCAATCCGAGCCCAGAGGGCCAGTCCACTTGAACACAGCCGACTGGTTCTTCGTGAAAAGTGACGACGACAGACCCTGCGGAACCGCGTTGTTAAGCTCGATCGCCTCGTCGAGGTTTTTGAACTTGATCGCGTACATGATCGGAGCAAAGATCTCTTTCTGGACGATCTCGGCGTCGTGAGTGATCGAAGCAATCGTTGGCTCCACAAAGTGACCAGGACGGTCGACCTTCTTACCACCGACCAGGATCTACAGGGGGGTGCAATAAACACACACAAAGGAGCGTTTAGATACTATAAAATGTTGTGCTTCAAATATGTCTGATAGCGAAACGTCATTTTTCACCTTTCCGCCTTGCTGCTTGATAGTTTCAATTCCATCGAGGTAGTTGTTGACAGCCTAACGAAGAAATACATAAATCGGTAAGCATCACGCTATAGTGCGACACATGTGCAGATTCGCTTGCGTCATATCATACCTGCGTGTTGTGCAGAGGACCACAGAGCACTCCGTCTTCCAGCGGACTTCCGATCTTCACGTTCTTGTACGCAGCTACGAGGCGCTTGAGGAACTCGTCGTGGATGTCTTCGTGGAGGAAGAGACGACGCAGCGACGTGCAGCGTTGGCCGGCAGTTCCAACCGCAGAGAAGAGCGTGGCTCGCAGTGCCATCTCGAGGTCGGCGTCCTTGTCCACGATCATGGCGTTGTTGCCGCCCAACTCCAGGATCGTCTTGCCAAAGCGTCTCGCGACAACCTCGTTCACGTGGCGACCGACCTTGGTCGAGCCCGTGAACGACACCAGCTCAGTGCGCTTGTCAGTAATCAACGCTTCACCGACATCCTTTCCACTGAAACGAAAAAAGCAAGCAATCGCAAAGCAGCGCAGCGAGGCAGTTAGCAACTGTGCTTCCAACTCATCCCCTCGAAAGCAAACAAACATTCAGCAACGTACTCTCCGCAAATGAGGGAGGAGATGGCTCCAGGGTATCCGTTTCTCTCCAGCACGTCCGCGATGATCTTGTTGCACGCGACAGACGTGAGCGAGAGTGACTCGGACGGCTTCCAGATGTGCGCGTTGCCGCACACCAAACTCAAAGCGGCGTTCCAGAAGAGCACCGCGCAAGGGAAGTTGAATGCTGTGATGATGCCGACGTGGCCCTTCAGCGGGTTGTATCGCTCCATCATGAAGTGACCCGGACGCTCCGACGGGATGACCGACCCGTTCAGCGTGCGGCTCAGACCAACGGCGAAGTCGCAGATGTCAATGGCTTCCTGCACTTCTCCGAGACCCTACACCAGAAGAAGAAGAACATACAACAGTCAGTCTCAATCGTCACACTAGCTGCCACGGCTATCCGTGAAGACAGAAAAATATACCTCGACGTAGATCTTGCCCATTTCCAGCGCGATGAGCTTGCCAAGCGGTTCCTTCTTGGCGCGAAGCTCTTCGCCGATCTGACGCACGATCTCACCACGCACTGGCGCTGGGATGTCGGCCCACTTTGGCTTGGCGGCATCCATGGCACTGACCACCTTCTGGTAGTCGGCGACCGTTCCGGCGCGCACTGTGGCGATCGGCTTGTTGTCAGCCGGGTTCACGGACGTGTAGAGCTCTCCGTTGCCGAACCACTCTCCGTTGTAGACGCCGTAGTTCTCCTCCTTGAGCCCGAGCTCCTTGAGGAACGGGAAGTTGGTGAGCGCGCTCATGTGGCGCTGCAGCACTGGCTGCTGCTGGCGCGCGCGCTGGGCGAGGCGCAGGAGCGAGCGGGTGCGGGCGGCGGAGTGCATCGTTCGTCTGCAGGCGGGGATGGGAAATGCGCGAGTGAGCGCTTGTCTGTGTCTTGGTCGTGAGCTTTTGGCTGTTGGGGATTGATCTCGCTCGTCAACCCCACCTTCAAGTAGGATCCAGTCGTAATTACGCCGTAAAAAGCGCATAAACGGGCCATTTTGGTTACGTGGTGGTGCTGATTGGATGCTGGGAGTGATTTTCTGACTGCGGCCGCTGCAAACTTCCAATCAGCCGAATGACGACGAAGATGCTTTTTTTTTTTTTGCAAATGGCTCCATCGCAATGAAGTCCACACAGTCATTCACATGTGAGTGGGGGTTGGTGAAACACAGAAAGCACGAATGTGTATGTATTGCTCAATCAGAGGTCGTTAGTTTCCCTGGAACGTCTGCTTCTCAAAGAGATGCAGCGTCAGCGTCGCGAGGAACGCCGGGAAGGAGCGGCACGTGGTGAGGTACGCGAGCACGCGCTGGGGGACCTGCGCGCAAAAGTCCGTCTCCAGCAGCTCCAGCGCGCTGTCGGCCTCCATGCGCACCAGCAGCTCGTCGTCCTCGTGGTCGGCGTACACGGAGCGCAGACGCAGCAGCTCCATGCCGTTGCTCTTCCTGAGATCGATCTTGAACCCCGTCAAGAGATGCACCGCTTCGCGATAGTGCTGGATCTGCTCGCGGAACACCTCTTTCAGCCGTTTGTTCAGAAGCTTCTGCCCTTCCACTGTCTCGTACGAGGTCGTGGTGGTAAACGCGCTCGCTGGCGCTGCCGCAGGGGCCATCTGAACAACAAATGCATCCATTGTTAGGATCTTCAGCAGCACAAGAGTCAGACTGCGCGATTTACATCTCACCTCGACATCAGCACCACCGCTCATACGCTCGAGCTTGGACCGCAACAGCTCGTTCTCTTGGCGCAATTTTTCCACTTCGCTGGTTTTACTCTTGCTTTTGATCGTCTCGCTGGTCGGATTCACTGACAAGTGCACAATCTTGGTCGTCTCCGCATTGAATTCGCCCTTTCCGAGCCGCTTCTCGAGAACTGCAAGCTCCATCTCGACCTTTTCGAGATGCTTTGTCAGATTGCCATTTTGGCGCTTGGCTTCCACTAGTTCTCCCTCCAAGTGCGCGACTCGAAACTCGTTCTTGGTGGTTGCTGGTGGGACTGCCAGTGCTTCATGAGAGCTCTCCATCTGCTTCATCTCTTCGTCAACTGGTTGTGCCAAGGGATTCATTGAGCTCTCTGCGAGATTCGTGATCGGTTGAATTTGCAGGTGGGATTTCTCCAGCACCTTGTAGCTTTCCTGTCACACATATTCTGTTAGCTCTTCTTGATATAAGGATATAATGGCAAAGAAGTTAGAGACGCTGACGTACGATTCGCTTCTGGGCTTCAGCGTTTCTCTTCTCGCTGGCCTGAAGCTGTTTCTCCACTTGATACAATTGCTCTTCGAGAGCTGATGCCTGCTTTGAGGATTCAATGAGGTCGACCAGCTGTGTGGGTGAAAAACCATTAGCTTTGATGTACTCCAGTGTATCAGATCCATAAGTCACACGCGTCATCAAGACCTCTGCTTTCAGTGCACACTCTGCTGCCTCCAAGCGCTCAATCTTTCCGTTCAGCGCACCGACATCACGCGCGTTCACGACCCGTTCCACCCCGCGTGCCAGGCTTGAACTTACGCTCTGCAGTGTAGAGTCTCTCTCCATCAGCTGAGATTCCTCAAGTCGCAGGTTGGGTTCAGATAAGATAAGCAGCGGCGTCAATCATTTCGCTCTCAACCTGAAATCAGACACTGAGTTTGCGCTTACCGTAGCTTTCGCCGCATCTGCAGCAGTCGATGCAACTTCGAGCTGATCCTCCAATAGCTGGATCTACGGAGCGCGTACAAACGTGAAACACGTTACACTGACAAGCCGCAGATTGATGCTACTTCAGGTGATGGACAACAAGCTACGCACCTTCAGTTTGGACTGCCGCGTGACGGCTCGAAGCTGGCTCTCGCTCTCCAGCGCTCTCTCCCTCCACTCATTCAGACTGCTTTCTAAAAACCGCAACTTGGAGCCCAGCTCCACGACCTCCTTCTGGGACTGCAGCTTCTCGCTCGAGTGCTCGCTGACCGCCACCCTGAGCTCATTCCTGGTCTCCTCCTCTTCTGCCACCGCGTACTTGAGCTGGTGCCGCAGCTGCGCCAGTTGCACATCACGCTCTTTCAGCTCAATCTGGTGAAGCTCGGAGTTGCGTCTGATCTGGAGTTGAAGTGTATCAATCTCCTTCTGCAGCGGAGTGCTCTTCATGGTGAAGACGTCTACGTTCACGTTAGCAGCCATTCTGTTTGCGAAATGAAAAAAAAATTCCCGCAACATGCGCACCTGTGACGACGCGGTGATGTCGATCTGTAGACGCTGTCGCTTTGTGTGTCGGTCGGTCTCACATCCTGTCATGTCTTGCACTACGAACGGCAACGTGCAACAAACGTCAGACCCCTCCAAGCGCTCTTGGCAAGTCCGCACTTGCCATGCAGCAGCAATCGCAATCCAGTCTGATAGATAACTTACACTGCGTCTGTTCTCGCTCTGACACGAGTATGTGCATCGACTGCTGAGTGGCTGGAAGAGCCAACGCTCTGTCGTTGCCTACGCGCAACCTCGCCATTTCCTCGACCTCTGGTTCCATCTCGAAGAGCACCACCACGTCGACATCGCGTTCACTCGAAGTGTCCATTTCTGCTTCTGCAGCTTTTTGCTTTTTTGCTTTGAGCTTGTCATCACCCAGGATCGACTGACCCATTGATCCAATTAACCTACTTTGTAAAGTGGGGGTCAATGGGTCTTTGCGCATAGCGTCAGATCCGAATTTCCTCAATCCGAAAGAAAATGGACGACGTGTACGACGGCGTGCGCGTGCGCTACGGCTGCAAGTGCGGCCACCTGGCGCCCGTGAGCTCGCTCTTCTTCAGCGAAATGTGCCAAAAGCCCGTGTGCCGCCTGCCACGCTGCAGCGTGGAGGAATTCGAGTCCTACTACTGCGGCTACATGCTCGTGAACATGCCCTCCAAGGAGGCGAGCATGTACCAGAACCGCTCCAGCCGGTGCTTCAGCTGCGTCGACTGTGGCAGCGTGCTCTCCACTGCGTTCCACGACACACTGCAAAAGTACTTCTTCGTCTGCGCGCACTGCCGCTGGGACTCGATCGGGCTGGACCTTCTGGACGACGACCCGGACACGCTCGTCATGTCTGCTGTCGCCCGCGAGCGCGAGAGTGTGCAGGAAGATATTTTCCACACGCTGCTCTCGTACTATTCGACCGCACCGCCTTCCAGGACCGGTCGTTCGAGCAGCTCCTTCCCGACTGCTACTAGCACGGTCGGCGCGTCGCCCGGAAGCCTAGCCCGCAGTCGCTCCATGTCGCTACAGTCGCTCGCTGATTCCATGAAGGAGCTGCAGCGCGACCAGCAGATGAAGAAGTTTCGCCTTCAGCGCATGGCGGAAATGGGCGGCTGGAAGTACGAGCAGGCGATCGAGAAGATCGAGCAGAAGGAGCAGTGGCTAGCTGAGCAGCAGAAAGAGCACCAGTGGCCCGAACTCAAGAAACAACTCGAGAGGTTCCCCACTCTCCAGGCGGCGAACGTGGACCCCGCTGCAGCGAATCGAGAGCTTCTGGTAAAGATCGCTCGCCAGAGCCACATGAGTGAAGTGTCAACGTTGCCGCAGCGACTCGCAAACCCGCTGGAGCAAAATCGCGACGTGAACCGCCTGTTCCCCTCTCGCCCGCCTCTGCGGGTGAAGCGCGCGTGGCGCTGCGTCGAGTCCATCGAGCGAGGCTCTGCTGGCATTCTCGTGAAGCCTCAGATCAGTCCCATGAGTGGAGACAGCTCTCTCCCGATCCCAGCCTCGTGGTTCAAGAAAGCGAACCTCGCCATCCACTACATGCCGATCGTGACGATTCAAAAGCTGCCGTCCCGCATCAACGATACGGGCGCCATAGAGTGCATCTTGCTGATTGAGAACCCTCTCGACGAGGCGATTCGGCTTGTGTGTCGACCTGTTGAAGACCGGTCGGAAGAAGCAAGTGCATCGCAGGCAAAGGTTAGCATCATGAATATGTTGATCTCACATCCATGTATTTATTTGCAGCAACTCTCAGCATTTGGTTCTGATTTCTTTACTCGATTTACTGCCAGGCTGCAATCGAAGACCTCACGCCAATCATCATCGGCCCGTACGAAGACCCCAACATTGCTGACGCGTTTGCGAGTGATGCCAGCGCTTCGACCTCAGGGTCGGAGGGGCGAAACGTGATGCTAGTGCACTCGACACGCAACTTGGCAAAAATCAAACTGCCTGTGAGTTTGTTTGTCGCGTGCTGTCTCTTCCTTTCCCGCTGGGCTTTTTGGTTTCATGTCAATGTGTTTACTAACGCATGCCGTTCCTTGTTACTTTTCCTCAGATTGCGGTGCTTCCTTCCTCAGACTCGATCTGTGTTCGCATTCTGCTGGAGATGGAGAAATACGACGAAGAGCTGCAGGAAGTGATCGATAACTCGGCGCTGAGCTTCCTGGTTGAAGTCACGGCAACGGTGACGTAGTGCGCTGGTCATTTTCTGTTGTGAAGAAGATGCTTGTTATCGTTTTGCCCCACTCCCTTCAATCAATGCAGCGACGGAAAGTCGCGTCCTTTCGTGCCTGTCGTATTTTGTATCTTGTCATAGTCGTCCATTTAAATAGAGAGCTACAGATTGCGGGTGTGTTAACTGTGACCATGCCCATCGAACTTCCAGAAGACGTGGAAGCCTTCCACGCGCTGATTAAGCAAAGGATTCGCAATCAGGATGTCATCGATGCCCACCGCAAATGCGCAACACGCGAGTCCAAGGCGACACGAAGCAAAGGACCAGCTTGACACAGGTGCTAGGCTAACATATCGCTGTGCTTGTGTGGCTGATTCATTCACTGATAGATCAGCAAACGCATCTCTGACTTATACCTTGTATTCGCAGCCTTCTCGTCATGTTGTTGGAAAAACAGGACGCTTCTGCATGGACTGCCTCGTGCACAGGAAGCAGGAGTGGAGGATTGGCGATGTGAACACTGGGATCGTTGGGCCACGAGACCAATGGCGGCAGTGCACGTGGAGGAGCGCCGATCGCAAGTGCTTATTCGCGGATGCCAGTGCTGCTTTGATCGAACCTGTGCCCACGTCGTCTATCAGAGAGACCATTCGAGCAAAGAACTCCAAGGGAAAGCTGCTGGACGTCGAACGGGAGGCAAAGCTCATCAATGCGAATACGCTCAGCGCTGCCTCGCGATGCCAACTCTTGCTCATCTCGCCTGTCTGAATTGCCGAGCTTTGCAGATAGCGTCGAGAAAGTACCATACACTTCTGCTCAGCGGTCGGTATTGAAGCCTTATGAGCATTTGTGCGCGTCACCCCTCGATCTCACGTGTTTTGTGTGTGGAGCAGAGTCTGCGTCGGTCTTTGCGTGCGGAGACAATTCGCGTGGAGCGCTAGGGATGCCGACCGATCGAAACCAGCCCTTTTCAGCAGAGCCGACCAAAGTCAAGCACAGGCCCTCGAGCGTCAAGGGGCGGGTCCAGGTCATTGCAGCAAGCGACTTTGCCTCGTACGCTCTCGTTGGTGAGTTTGGTGCCGAGTGTTCAGGTTTTGAAGTGAACGAGAACCTCAGTCGCACACTTTTTTTCATTCTGAAGTGTTGCCAACAACGGAAGCGAAGCCCCGCCCAACGGTCGAAGAGCCCAGACGCGCCCTCGCTCGTCGCTAATCAGCCGATTTGGTGGGGATGAATCGGCTTCGGCTAGACGATGGCAAGGTAAAAATCACGTACAACGCATGCAAGTTTATACGCAATAGTCACGCTGGCGCTTGTTTACTCTTTCAAACATTGTGGCGTTCTTTTCTGTTGTTGCTAGTGTTTTCGTGGGGACGCGGTGACTATGATGTGCTCGGTCATGGAGATACAAAGTCGTTCTCGTCGCCTCGCGCGATCCCGTTCTTCAATTCGATGCGAATCCTGCAAGTGAGCGCCGGATTGTGGCACGTGCTCGTCTTGACCAAGATGGATGGAGTCTTCGCGTTTGGGGACGGAAGCCATGGGAAACTGGGAGTGGGTAAGCCTCTCGCAATTTGATTGATTCTTGAAGTCCAGCTAGTATCTGGCAAAGTAACCACGCGCTGTCCAATGCCAAGAGATACCGCGGACAGGGTTTCGCCAGCCAAAGTTCAAGGACTCGACGACCTGAACGTTGTCCACGTGTCTACAGGAGACGACCACTCCGTTGCCATGACCGGAGAAACGTTTTTCAACCGCCAAGTCTACTCCTGGGGACTCGGAAAGAATGGGTACGCTTGGGAACTCTCTAATATGCTCTTAAATGCACAGCAAAGAGTATCACACTGATGCATGATTGTGAAGTCGGCTAGGGCACAACGACGAGCATTCGCGATTGAAGCCAACTCGGATCAACTTTTTCCGCGGTCGGGTACGTTCATCACAAGCTGGCTCTTGTGCTGAGTCTTTGCCAAACATCGCTGGTCGCTTGTCGGCGAATGCGTTTCTGCAGAAAGTCATCAATGCTGCCACCGGAGGAGCCCATAATTTGGCTACATCAGGTCCGTCTGTCCTGTTGTGCAGCCTACAAAGTGAAGTACTCACTAGATCTTAACATTTTTTGTCGCCACGTCTACACGGAGGATTCAGAAATGGTCTCTGGGATCTGCGTATGGTCTTGGGGGTCTGAAGTTTACGGGTAACTAGGTCTGGCGTGTTTGGCGTTCTGGGCTTGGTTACAGGCATGGCTGGTGCTCACTTAGTGCCGCGGGTATGTCTTGCTTGAGTAGGTCATCGAGAAACGTGGGACTCGCTACTGCCTCGGTCAATTGATGAAATTCGTCGGGACAGCATTCGGTACATCGACGCGGAAGAGTGCCATTCGATCGCGATCTCAGAGAATCTCCAGCTGTGGCTGTGGGGTCAGGGTGTTCACGAAGAGTACGAGGTCGCTCGCCCTGACTTGTCCAGTACCTCAATCCTACAACCAGTTCGCGTGAGTGACGTCGAGTGGACTGAGAGAGCAAACCGCGGTGCTTTGGCCCTAACACTTTGTCTTTTGGCACACTTGTGGCTTCTAGGTTGACCTTTCAGGTATTTATCTTGAGCGCGAAAGCAGGAAGAGGACGGACGTTTGTCTGGGGCGATCGAGGTTCGTGTTCTTCAATGCTCTCCCCTTACCAAATCCACCACCCTGATCTGCTCTTGACATTTGTATGCAGTAACTCTACAACAAAAAAGAGCCGAGCGTTTGGAGGAAGTGAAGATAAAAGCCAACATACGTTGCATTGCGTATGGTACATATCTCGCTAACGCGCAAAGCCTCTTCAAACGTGCGCGACAGTGGCTGCTGTGTGCTGCGCTTCTGCAGAGTATCAAAGTCTCACGTCGGACAGTTTTGTATCCTGTATCGCTGTGGGCCGCGCAAAATCGGCAGCGTGTGCATCGCTTGCGCGCACCACTGCCACATCCAGCATTGCTTGGAGCTGACCTGGATGACAGAGAATTCGCTGGGCAGAGAATGCGATTGCTTTTACTCTGGCAAGTACGCTTTCGATAGTGATGAAAGCCGTCAGGACGATTGAATTTAGTTGCCCTAGCGTGATTAGCCGGATTCATCAATCTTGATAATCTAGAAATGTTTAGCTTGCAACTAAAAGTTGATCGCGGAGATGCTGGAGCTGGCGTCGTAGGACTGGAAAGCAATGCACTTAGGCGTTAGCAAATACTTCAGCGTGCCTACACGTCCGCATTTCACATACCTGAATACTCCAAGTCAGCGTATCGGAGCGCCAGGAGATGATGCAAAAGGCGCTTTTTCTGCTCAGTGTTTCTCTCTTCAATCGTACGTTCATGAGCTTCTGCGCTGTTCGCATCTGCACCGTGTTTTCGGTCTGCTAGCAGGCGGTAGGTTTGCTCAGCCTCGTGGATGACCTCCAGAGGCAAACCACAGATTTTCGCAGTCTTGATGCCATACATATCAGCCGGTGGAAACGGCCCGTCTTTCATCTTGTACTGGAAGCGGAGGTAATGCTACACAAACACAAAATAATTCATGAGCCTGATCATACTTTATGGATAGAGGAAATGCTTCATACCTCTCCCGAAGTTGCACTCAAATGATAGCAGCGGCAGCGAGGATACAGTCGAACAAGGTTGTTCAAGTCATGGTAGTGAGTGGCGAAGCATGTGTAAGCTCTCCGCTGGATCAGCTCTTCACTGATGCTCCACGCGATCGACACGCCTTCTTCGTTTGTAGTCCCACGACCAAGCTCGTCAATAAGCACCAGCGACTTGGACGTGCAAGTTTCAAGAATGAACGCGGTCTCAGTCATCTCCACTCCGAATGTACTCGCGTTCTCTTCCATTGCGTCGGATGTTCCAAATCTCGTGCAGATGCGGTCTCGGACAGGAATATACGCCTCCGTTGCAGGGACGAAGGAGCCCATTTGCGCGAGGATTGTGATGACAGCTACACTTCGCATGTAGGTTGACTTTCCAGCACAGTTTGGACCTGTAATGACTGGGCAAACTTGAGAAACCCCGGCAACATTCGGCACTCGAAGAATGAATGAACTGCACTTACTGTGAAAGGTGCTCAATGGGTCGAAAAACTACAAGGGGAGCCGTATCAATGAGCAAGTGCACATGCATACCATAGTGCACGACAAGTGAATGCCACTTACCGTGTCATTTGGCACAAAACGCCGGTCTTTCATAACTCTTTCGACCATCGGATGGCGACTATTCTTGATGACGAAATTGCCTTGACCGGATACATGAGGCTTCACATCTGCAAGATAGATTTTGTCAGGATCAAACGAGAGAGCGAGAGCAGCAATTGCATGTTGAACAAAGCCTTACATGGTTGCTCAGGTGGAGACAGGGCTACAACATTTGCGAAGCTACATAAACGAGTGCAGAAATGATATTGTCAGCATGCGCTTGATGTAAAGTAGCACATGCCGAGCGCTTACCTCAGAAGCATATCCAGCAGAGCGATGCTTTCCACCATCGCGTACAAGGACGGCGCGTGTGGGCGGATTCGATCGAGAAGCTGCTGGATGACAGAATTCGAAAGCTTGTAAACTGCAGTGAGCGCCTCCTTCAGCCTCGAATTCAGGGAATTCAACTCCTTTGTCGAACAGCTGATCGCTACACCACATACTGATTGAGCGACAGATCGCGAGATTCCAACTGCACAGCGCATTTCTAACCTTTCCTTGTCTTGACACGCTCAATGATCAGCGGTGGCAAGTCTTTCACGTTTGCTGGCACTACCAGATGGTATCCTCTCCGAGTTCTACATTCATATTTACGATGAGAAATATCTGGGCAACAGACCACAACCTATCACCATAGTTTCCAAGACGACAACATTGCTTACGTGTAGTTTAGCCGAATAGGGATTTCGAATGTCTCCTTGTAGTTGTGGGTAACTTCGTGGATTTTCTCGATCGTTTCCAGGTACGTTCGACGCGCAACATCCAGCATCCCATCTATACCCGCCCGAACAGCAAAGCACTCTTGAATGCGCTTTTGGGCTGTAGAGCGGCTCATCTTTACTCTGTGTCAATCGCAGCTACCGGTAAGCCACAAATACTCCATACTCAAGCATGTGATCAATTGCTTTGTTACCTTTCGTTTATGACTCGCTCAATCTCGGATCGGATTGTTGAAAAATCCTCATGTTTCAAACTGTATATGTGTTAGTCCGCCATTATCGACAGCCGAAAGAAGCAGAACTCGACTTACCTTCGGGTTATGGATTCGAGCAGGATGCAAGGCTTGTCCAGCCTCTCCACCATCACTTCAAGCTGAGATAGAAGAGCTGGCAAACATTCCAGCGTGTGCTTCAGAGCAATTGCATTGCCAATAGCGATCCGTGATACTCGCGGAGTGATCACTTTCGGCACCACCACAAGTTGTCCCTGAATTGAAAATCTCATTTTTCGTCAGTGGGTGCGAGCCATCCACTATCGTTCCGACAAATCTGACCGCACCAGAAGCCTGTCTAGGTCGACAAAGTTAGGCAGTTGCTCCGTGATATCGAAGAACCACCCTGGGTTGTCCAGGAAGACCTCAACGACTTCTTGGCGACTGTGACTGAGAAGACCAAATGTCAGAATATGCTTTGTGATGCAGCTATTGCATATGGTGCTGTATGCAGATGCTTGCATTGTTTTCAGGTGGCACGTCGGCTGCAGCATCTACAGTACAGACTCACAGAACGTTTGTTTGACAGATCTGCAAAACTGAATGCGGTTGTGAATCAATGTGGCGCCTTACGGTTGATCGAAGAAGTCGGCTCCCGCCCGATGTTTGTGTGTTGTCGAGCATCCCACAGAGAGACTGCATTGAAAGCACACATGTGAGTAGAAGCAAACGTTGAGGAATATCCGTGCGTGCGTTCGTTCATTCTATCACCTGCCGCACTGAATCACTACGGACGCTTTGAACGAGCTCCAACGAGCTTATAGTTGCGTGATCCATCAGCAGTTTCTTTGTAGAAGGGTTGAGCACGATCTATACGTTCGACACTGCAGTGTTAGTTAAGCGGCAGGATTGTGGGCAAAGTGTCAAAGAAAGAACCTTCATGGTTTTCTCTGCGATGTAAACGCCTTGGATGAACTCGATGTACTTCATCAGGCTAGACACCGCGGCCATCACCATGTAGTTCTGCAGGAAGATTGTCAGTACAGCACAATTGTCGACGAAGTTGAGCAAACTCACCTTTCCAATGTTGATGTCGACTCGATTTGACATCACTCTCTTTAAATCTTCCGCCCCTTTTGTTTGACTGTTTTGAACCATGAAATCGCATTGGTTAGCGCATCAACGCGTGGGCTGCACCCATAGCAAGCATGCACTCACTCAAAGTACTTTCGCGCAATTGGGACGACTCGGCAAATTGAGCCAGAGAAGCGTTTTGTGATTTCGTCGTTGATGCGGTTCGCCTTTGCTGTCTCTACGACGAGGATCTCGGTTGGCTGCGCACAAACACGGAAGCGCGTGTCAACAAAACAAACAAGCTCACCAGAGTCCAACCGTTGTTTGCATGAAGTACCTGGTAAGCGTGCAGCAAAGAGACCGTCTCGGCGTACGAGTGGGAGTCAATTACGCTCCAGAGCAGTAATTCGTACGGAGAAACCAAGTCGATGGCGCAAATCCCTGCAGATTTACCACATTCAGACATCACACGATGCTGTGGCACAGAGCAAGAAGCACACCAGCTACGACATCAAGACACGCACCTATTTCCCTCGCGCGGTTCTCGGTCACTGCGGCGATGATGAACGATGTGTGTGCCTTGCCAACACTCACGGCGGAACCCCTGCTCACGGACGACAGCGATGCACTTGCCTGCCTGCCACCTCCAGCCGTCCCTGCAGCAGAGAAAGCCCCAGCGATCGCCAGCGCACTCGCTGCAGTGACGTCGTATCTCGGACCGGTGCTTGTGTCGTCGTTGCCCAGCAGGACTGTAGGACGTGCAGACGAGTTCATGGTGTCCCGAAGCCGTCGAATTCAAAATGCGCATGTTTTGCAGTGTGAGCGAGAACAGCGATCGGCTTAAAAAAACATTTTTTGTTGACTCTACACCTGGAATGATGGTCACTTCAACTACGGCCAATTAAGCGACATCGGATGTACGGAGCATCTTCTTTTTTTCCGACATTTGTCTTCTGTCTTCTGAAAGTCGGCTATCCGACTTTCAGTTTTAGACAGATCTATCACGTCGAAAAATGGCGATGCATTGAATGGAAGGACGCTCATTTTCTCATCACCAGCAAACGCAACATGCTCAAGATCAGTGCGTCGGAGCAGAAGTACATCGTCGAGGGCATCGAGGCCGACGTGCGCGCGGACGGCCGCTCGCGCCTCGCGTACCGCAACCTCGTGGTCGAGACGTCGCTGCTGACGCAGTCCAACGGCTCGGCGCGCGTGTCGCTCGAGAATTCGGGCACGGACATCCTCGCGTCCGTGAAGCTGGAAGTGACGACTCCGAAGCCCGAGGCACCGGATGCCGGAGTCGTGCAGGTGGCGGTGTCCTGCTCGCCGTCGGTGTCGGCCAAGCTGTCCGGCCGCGCGGCGGAGGAACTCAATGTGGAGCTGTCGCAGCTCATGACACGCCTGCTCTGCTCGTGTCCGAGTGCCGACCTGACGCAGTACTGCATCGTGTCGGGCGAGAGCGTCTGGGGGATCAACATCGACGTCGTCGTGTTCGAGTCTACGGGCAACCTGCCGGATCTAATCTCAATGGCTGTGTACGCGGCGCTGAACGACACGGTCTTCCCGTCTGTGCGACTGGTCGGCGTGGAGGGCGAGGACAAGACCATTGAGGTGGAGACAGATCCTGCTGCAGGCAAGCTCATGGCGGCGGCCAACTGGCCCATTTGCGTAACGCTCAGCAAGGTCGGCGCGTATTTTATCACAGACCCGATGCAAGAAGAAGAGCTCTGCATGACTGCACAGATGAGCGTCGCGGTGGACCCGAGCGGCAACGTGTGTGGCGTGCAGAAGAGCGGTTCTGGCGCGATCGACATGCGCGAGATGCAGGCCATGATCGACGAGGCGTGCGCGCGGTCGAAGGAGCTGTTTAAGCTGCTCCAAGCCACGCTGCAGCTTCAGAGAAAACGAGACGCGAAGGCCGGTCAGAAGCTTGAGCGCGTGGGCTTTTTCGGGTAGAATGCAGTATCGGCAGAAGAGTTTCGCACATGCATTGCTTTTATTTCAATAAAGAGAATCGTTTGGTTATGGGTGTTCATACTTGCTCTATTCCTCCATCGCAGTCACGCCTTCGTCAATGACAGCGTCTGTGTTCATCTCGGACAAAAAGTTCACGACGCGCAGCAGTCGGCCCTGGTAGCGCTCAAGGATCTCAATGTTCAATGCTCGGTTGTGAAAGCCCATCGCCTCGAGTTCGTTCAGTTGGGCTTCCCACTTTGTTTCTTGATTCGACGACTGCGCGACAGGCATGATCGGCTCCATCGCGTGAATGGGCGTCGCCGCATTCGTATTGAGCAGCTGCATAAACGAAAACAATCAATAAAAGAGATCAGTACAACATCGTCATGGCGTTGGATCTGAAGAGAACGCACGTGCGACGTACCTCATCAAGCGAGTTCTCAAGAACTTGCCGCGCACTCTCCCACTGCTCTGGCAGTCGCGTTCGGCTGTCACTTTCTGCATTTTGTAGCTCGGATGCGCTCGGCAGTGCTTCTTGCTCCGCTGCGACGGCGGCTGGCGCGCCAGCAATGCTCTCGACAAAGAGTGCTTCCTGACGACCGGTCAACCCCAGTTTCTGCAGAGTTTTGTCGCGAGAGTCGACTCCGAACACGCGTCGAGGGTACGACGCGGCAAGCTGAAACCCGCTTGCGGATTCTCCCGTCACAGCTTCCACGAGATCAAAAACGTGACCAAGCGTCTGACTTCTCAACAACTGCCTCGTCTTCTGCACTCCCCCAGGCATTCGCAACACTATTCGCACTTGGTTCGGCTCTTCCGCTGAAGGCTCTGGCGTGAGGAGCGCGAACTTCTCAGCTTTTCGCCGCTCCTTCTCGTTTGCTTCTTCAATTGCTCGCGCCGCCGCTGCTGCAATCGCCTCTTCTCGTTTTCGCCCGATCTCTTTCGCGTTCGCAATGGCTTCGCTCGGCAGGAGCGCGACTTCGAGGTCAGTATTGAGAATATTCGTTGCAGCCTCTGGCTGCAGCTCCGCAACAACAACCTCAAACGTCTCTTTCCCGTGGCGAACAAACAGCACGTCGCCGACAGTGAGCGTCGTGTGCGCCTTAAGCGATCGCTCCAGGAGCTTCTTGAAATCGATCTCGCGGTCACCGAAGCCAGCGCCACGGGGTTGCAGACTGGCGAACTTGCCCTTTTCAAGACGAACAAACTTGACTTGGATCGTGTCCGGAAGCTGTCGAGCGTTGCCATTCACGCTTCGAAAGAGCGATGCCGCGACCTTCGGAGGTAGCCCCACGGTTCCTTCCTCCGCCACAAACTCTAGCACACCAGCATGGGTCTTTCGCGAAGACGCACCGCTCCCTTCTCTGTAGGAAAGCTCGAATGTGAACACGCCGAGCTCGTGGGCGTTCTGCGGATTGAGCTCCTCGAGCGCCGAGACGGGGAGCGAGATCTTGTCGCCGTCGTTCACTGTCGGCACCGGACGCAGCTGCTGGAGGTACTTGATGCCTCCCGTGAGGCGCTCTTCTTCGAGTGCGCGCTCCTCGGCTCGCGCGGCTTCTTCGAGTCGCTCCTGCCGCTTCTGCGCCTGGATCGCCTCGAGCTCCTGACGCGCTTTCTCCGCCGCGGCGCGCTTGAGCTGCTCGGTCTGGAGCTTGCGCTTCGCCTGGTCGCGGCGCCGCTGCTCCTCCTTCTTCCACTTGGCGTTGCGCGAGTTGAGATCCATCTCCATGGCTGCTGGCTTGTGTGTGGCCTGGGTGCTTGTGTTGCGTGGGGGTAGTTGCGCTCTGATCACTCAGATGAGCGGAGGGTGAAGGTGTCCGTCCGTCTAGCTCTCTGTCTCGCTTTCTGAAAATGCTTCTTCAGATCGAAAGTGCTTCTGGAAGATGAGACACCCTGGCGAAACGCAATCGACAAAACCGGAGTGCGTGTCCTCCTTTCCTTGCAAAACCGGGAGCATGTCACTTTCGGCTGACGCGCTCTGTGTGTGGGACCTCATCGATAAGTGGCACGCCTCCGGTTCTGGCAATTGCATTAACCCCCCAAAACAGGGTTAGCTCGAGTTTGCTATATGAAGTAAACATGCGCCATTATTCTGGCAGATTCTGTTTAGGATGGCTCGCTCTTGTAAAAAAGAAAAAGAAAAAAAGGAAAAATAACCTGTGATGACGTTCTAGGGGTTAGGGGGTCAAGATTTTAGGTCGACTCTGGCCCAAAGAGAGCAGATGTTCTCCCTTTGGTCATATTCATCGCATTTTAAATATATTTTCTCGTTAGATCCAATTATAATTAAACCTCATCAACTTGCCGTTTGAGGTTTGTCACAATTTCTCAACCATCTCTATCATGGTATCGTTTTAAACCACCGTTTCGAATGTTCCCATATAAATTCACATTAAATTCGAAATTTCACCCAGACATCAATTTCCTTGATTCCATCGTGCCATTTGGCAATTGGATCCAATAATCCCGCCGCTCTACACAAGCCGCCTATCCGTCACTAACTTCCTCATCGCCATGGCGCCATCCATGATCAGCATGCCGCTGGCGCTCGTGATCGCGTCCATCGCGATGCTGCTCATGTACCTGGGCACGGATTGGCTGCTGTCATCCGCGCCGGTCGAGAAGGTGCCCACGGCCTTCCGCGCGTACGAGTATAGCAACTACGGCGAGCCGCTCGAGCAGCTCAAGCTGGTCTCGGGCCTCCCGATACCCAAGCTCTATAAGACCCACGTGCGCATCAAAGTGGTGAGCGCGGCGCTCAACCCCGTGGACTACAAGCTCGTGCAGTCCGGTTTCAACTTTTTTTTCCCGTGGGGCCCTCGGAGGACGCGCCGTTCCGCATCGGCTTTGACCCCGCGAGTAAAGTTGTCGAGGTCGGTGCGCACGTCAAAGACTTTGCAGTTGGCGACGCGGTCTACGCGATGACGCCGTTCTCAGCCTTTGGCACGATCGCGCAGTACGTGTCGGTGAACGCAAAGTACGTGGCGCCAAAACCCAAGAACTTCAATTTTGACCACGCGGCGATGTAATGGGCCTTAGCCAGCCATTACATGAAGGTGGATCTGTTTGCCAGATCGTGTGTGTCACACACCACCTTCAGCGTGCATTGCAGAGGCAAAAGACAAAGGGATTACGGTACAAC
>JAADVN010000166.1:0-29491 GCA_023335535.1 Globisporangium spinosum
CCATGCTGAACTTGCACGTTCTCGACATTGGCACCGTAGCCGGCCTCCGACCAGTTCATGCTCCCGTTCAGGAGGAGTTTATCGTCTATAATGACAAACTAAACAAAAAGAAACGATGATTAGAAATGGAAAGGACCAAAGTATCAACGGATTGCACTTCAGTCATATCCTCACCTTATTGTGCATCAGCTTGCCTTTGACCTGGTGCGCAACAATGCCCTGCAACCCACACCATTGCAGCACAGCACACGTAACATTAGCACGGACGCTATACATTCGAGACATCGAACGAACCCAATCGTGACTTACATGAAGACGAAGGAACTCGATCTTCGAGTCGCTGGTCTTAGCGCGTGTCTTGTCAGCGATCAGGCGAACTTGCACTTCACGCATTAGTGAGCTGTCACAGGTTAGGTACATACACAACAAAGTGAGTTCATCTATAAAAGCAGCACACATCCTTGTATAGAAGAAAGGGCGTCTATAAGAGCAATCACACCTTCTTGCATGTGATCTGGTAGATGCACAACTCGATCGAGCGCTTCGCTCCGTCGATGTACTTGATGATCTCCTCGACGCGAGCTCGAGGAAAGAAGAGCGTCTCCACGGTGTGGTTGTGCTCGGGGACGAGCGAGCTGTGGTGCCATCCCGTAGTCTCAAGCTCCGTCAGTCGACGACTCAAGGCCGAGCGACGCACTTGAAGAAGACGAGCGATCTCCGAATCGTACGTGAAAGCGACCCTCTGAGATTAGCTGGATCATCGTGTACAGTACCATTCCTCGTTCACCCACTTGGAGGGAACACTTGCTGCGCTGGCGATTGCTGATCGTCCACGCGCTGTCGCTCGCTGCGGTCCTCGTCCAGACGCTCCTGCGCTGCTGCTTGCGCCGCAGACATAGACATTTGGAGCTCCATGCGCGCGCTTGCTACTTGAAGCGGTTCATTTATATCGACTTGTGTCTCCGTCATGGCGCCGCCAGCCGCCTTCAATGGCTGCTGGAGGAACTCCTGCGCGAATTGCTTCGAGTCCGAGTACAGCTGCTCTCCCGGTGCGATCACCGGCGGCAAACCGCTCCGGTGGTCGTTCACGCGCCTGCTCTTCTTCTTCATGGTCGACGCCTCGCTCACCGTTCTGTTCGTCTTCAAACGCTGGCGCGTCTAATCCATCGCTGCTGTCGCCCTGCGCATTTAAACACGCGACGGTTTTGTCGACGATCACCGTGCGTCCGCTCCAGAGCCACATCTCTCACACTTTGACCGCGACGCAGTCATCGTATGGGTAAGGGACATTCCGCGACAGGATCTGTCGGTCCTTGAGCCACCACTTGCCGTGCTTGGTGCCCACAGGGACGTGCTGCAGGTACAGCGCTCTCTCTCTCTCGCTGCCGCTGCTGCATTAGACGTCTGGCCACCACCGCCAGAGCTGTCCCAGCGCATGCTCTTGCCGCGCTGACACGCCGCTGAGCGCGATGTTTCTCCGCGGACTGCGCTCGCTTCCCTTGGCAATCGCACTGTCCCGAGCTGCTGATGCTGATGATTGTGGCGGCTTGATAATGGAGGGCGAAGTACGAGAGGACCGGTCCGTTGGCGTGGGCTTGGCGGGCGAAGCAGGTCTGACGGGACTCACGTCGCGCAATCTCGTGCTATTGCTGCTGCTGCTGCTCTTCTTGCGCTCCTGGTGCAGCAGCGTCTTGAGCAGCTCCACCTCGCGCTTGAGCGCTTGTACATCGTCGTCAACTTCGCGTTGGGGCTCCATGGGGGAATAAGGGTGGCTCTTCCAGTTCAATAGGCATGGCCACTCGGCTGTTGTAGTTATAGCGTTCGTGCCATCAACCAATACAAAGCAGCCAAGTGGCTCTTCAAAAGCCACAGCATGGCTACAATGTGTGGTTCTTCCAAAAGTGGCACATTTCGAGTCCGTATTTGGCAAAAGTGGAAGTTTCAACAATTCGCTTCCTCAGTCTGTTGTTATTGAAAGCCAAGGTGCCACTATTGACAAATGTGCAGACTTCCTGTGAATAACTTCAAATAAAAGGTCGCGTTTTGGAAAAGAAGGAAGAATTGCGTTTTTGTCAAAAGATCACAATCAAAAGAAGGAAAGAAAGCGATGTCTGTGGAAGCGGAGCCGCTGCTCTACGAGTCGCTCGGCGGCAGCTCTGCGGTCAGCCCACGAGCCAGCAACGACAGCAGCAAGCGAGGCATGCGCTTCAGCCTCTCCAAGCAATGGAGCAGTGGCGCGGGCAGCGGCGATGCCACCGAAGAGCTCCTGGGGTCGTCGTCGTCGTCATACACGGACCTGCACTCGCTCCCCCGCCCCAGCGCAGAATCAGGAGAGCCGCGCGCCAGGAAGAATGAGCTGGGCACGATCAGCGTGAGTGCTGTGTTGTGTGTAGTTCTGTGCGTACTTGTGTGTGTATGTGTTCGTGTTGATGCTGAGACTTTTGTCGGATGGTGTTTGGTTTGAAGGGCGTGTACGTGCCGTGTCTGTTAAACATCATCGGCGTGATTCTGTTCCTGCGACTCGGATGGGGCGTTGGCCAAGCGGGTGTTGAAGGAATTCTACTGATCTTCATGGTCGCAGAGGCGCAGGCGGTGCTCACAGTGCTCTCTGCGAGCACGATCGCGAGCAATGGCGCGATGCGAGGAGGCGGCTCCTATTTCCTGATCAGTCGCTCGCTCGGTCCCGAGTTTGGTGGCGCAATTGGCATCCAGTTTTACTTTCTGTACGCTGTCGGAGTCGCGATGTACCTCGTCGGGTTTGCAGAGGAGGCGCAGCAGACGTGGTTCTCGGACGCCGAGATCGGCAAGAGAACGACGGTCGTGATCATCGCGACGCTCGGCCTCGCGGCGATCCTGGCGATCGCGTTCGTTGGCGCCAACGCGTTCGCGCGCGTGAACAAGTATCTTTTCGTCCTGCAGTTTGCGTGCGTCGCGATCGGCGCGTTGTTCATCTACATCGGCAGTCCGCACTCGCTGAAGAGCGGCGGCTACTTCACAGGCATGAGCTCGCAGACCCTGGCTGACAACATGCACGAGCAGTTCACGGCAGAGCAGGGTGTGTGCGGAGACAACGTCGTGTGCAACCTCGCGGGGGTGTATGGTACGTTGTATATAGCGTGGCTACTGTTGTTCTCGCTCTCTCATGCTTCATACTTACCAAAATTAACCGAATTTATGTGTCGCTGTCCGATGTAGCCATTGTGTTCCCGCTTGCAACAGGCTTCATGGAGGGACTGAATCTGTCGGGTGACCTGAAGAACCCAGGTCAGCAATCTCCTAAACTCTATGATGACCACCTCAGATAGGGAAGCAATGCTAACACTTCCTCTGTGACTTGATATTCAGGCAAGAGCCTGCCAGTGGGCACGCTCGCTGCCGTTGGCACGTCGTGCGTGATCTACTTGGTGCTGATCTTCACGTTCGCTGCTGCGTTCACGGGCGAGACACTGCGCAACAACTTCTCGTTTTTCCAGGAAGTGTCCAAGTATCCGTTCATGGTCATCACGGGCGTGCTCGTGTCCTGCTTCTCGTCGGGACTTGGGGCTCTCTTTGGCGCATCGCGGATCTTGCAGGCGATCGCACGTGACAATTTGTTTCCCGGATTGAAAGTGATGGCGCAGGGCTCGGAGGTAGGCGACGAGCCGCGCAATGCAGTCATTTTCACCGCTGTGCTTGCACAAGTGTTCATTTGCTTTGGGGATTTGGACATCATCGCGCCGATCTGCACGTCGTTCTTCTGTCTCGCGTACGCGGCCGTGAACCTTACGTGCTTCCTGTTGCAGGTGACGGGCGTGCCCAACTTTCGCCCGACGTTCCGATACCACTCGTGGCACCTGTCGCTTCTGGGCACGGCGCTCAACATCGGCGTGATGATTTACCTGAATGCGACGTACGCTGCCGTGTCGCTCATCTTGCTGAGCTGCATGTTCTTCTATCTGTACATGACGGTCGCGCCGACCAACTGGGGGGACATCAGCCAAGCGATCATGTACCACCAAGTGCGCAAGTTCCTGCTGCGGCTCGATGCGCGGAAAGCGCACTCTAAGTACTGGCGCCCGTCGCTGTTGCTGCTCACGAACGAGATCGACTGCGCCGAAGTAAAATTGTGCGACAACCTGAAAAAAGGCGGGCTGTACGTGATCGGGAGTGTGGTCGCTGGGGGCTTTGGCTTCAAGAGCAATGCGCTCTGCGGCGAGAAATACAACGAGTGGCTCGGGTACATCTTCGACACGAAGCTCAAAGCCATTCCGCAGGTATAGTAGTATTTGCTATGGTTTTTGATGCTGCTGCTGTACTGTGGCTGATGAGCTATTCGTATCAATCTATTGGAATTGCCTCTGTAGGTCGTGGTTGCCTCCCAGGTGCGAGACGGGTATCGTATGCTCATGCAGACTTCGGGTCTTGGGGGCATGCAGATCAACACCGTGGTTATCCCCTGGATGGACGCGCCAGCGGCAGCAGAAAAGGCAAAGCGAGGCAACATCACCGACCTCTCGTCTGCCGTGGACTACGTCGGTCTGCTCGCAGATGGCATTACGCTCAAGCGGAACATCGTGGTGCTGCGACACTCGGACCAGTTGGACTCGCGTCTGTTCCGCAAACGAGGCGGCAAGAAAACCCCAATGCTGTTTGGTTCTGACAAGCTCATCCAGATTGACGACCAGCGAGGCACGGAGACCATCGACGTGTGGATCACGTGCAGCTGGGAAGACGCAAGTGTAGACGCGAGCACGACGCTCATGCTGCAGCTCGCGTACGTGTTGTACTCGAACAAGGAGTGGAAGCGCCGTACGAAGATCCGCTTGATCAAGGTGTGTTCGACAAATAATGCCGCAGTCATGCAGCGCGAGCGACTGCGGCTCGCGTACACCGCCGAGAAGCTCCGCGTACTGGACCACGTCGCTGAGATGCTCGTCGTGTGCTGCAACTCATCGAGTATCCTCGCAGAGACCCCGTCGCAGCTGCTGCAGCCGTCCGTGACCAACTACTTTAACGACACGAAGACCGTCGTGGAGCTCAACCAGACGCTACAGCGCCAGACGACGCGCACGGCGCAGATCATCCTCATGCTGCCAGATCCACGCAAGTGCATCAGTCATGGTGGTGGTAGTCATGATGTTAGCATCGCTGCTGCTGCTGCTGATACGATCGTGGGCTCGGACGCTCAAGCATACCTTTCGAAACTGGCGCTGCTCACAAACAACCTCCCATCGACGATGCTGGTGTTCAATGAAGATGACACGGCGGTCGTGTCGACCTCGATTTGAAAAAGATAGGTAGGTTCTTCTTCGCAATGTCTGGCCAGTGCCAACTTTGTGTTTCTCCTTGTATTCTCAAGCAACCAACAAATCCATACTACTTTATATAACCAAGCAACGAGCTACTTTGCCTGTTGCGTTTCTTGGTTTTGCGGTGTGCATTCGGGGAATGTCATGTCAGAAAACTTGAAAGCTATTGATTGCCCCGGTGAAAGAGCTACGAGAGAACACAGTGCGAGGTTATCTATGGTGCGTGTGCTGCATGGCTGCATTATGTTCAACGCGCGCTGGTCTTTCAGCTACAATGGCTACTTCCCATTCCTTCTGGCTACCGCGTTACTGGTTGTTGTTGGATCCTTGCTCGCTGCTGTGCAGCTTCCGATCCTTGTTGTGCGGCTTGTGACGATCGCTCGTTCTACTTCAGCGCCGTTCGCGCGTCGTCACGAGAAAGGTGACTTCATCGCTTCTCCAGCTTGCTTGCCTCATGCCTTCGTGCGCCTCTTTGCTCTGACAGGATCGCGGGGGGCTCGTCTAGAGAATAATCCATCGCAGTCAGATCACAAATGACGAGCACTGGCAGTGATATTGCTGTGGTAGAAAACTCAACTCACTCACAAGACAGCTCAAGTCTCTTTCTCACTAGCGATTAGCTCAAACAGGAGACACATACACGCGCACTACGAAAGGCGACAAGTACTTCGAAGTACTAAACTTCGTGATCGCCGAACTCAATATTCTAATGGCAAGCCTGGTGCCCGGTGGTTTCTTCCTGGGAGGTATCAGAACTCCCACTTGAAAAGCTCGAACTCTCTCTGATAGCTGGAATGTAGGTCATCCTTCTCGCGAAAGTGAACCCCCCCCACGTTCTCGATGTTGCCGTCCAGGGCAGCACCACTGCAGTTCAGAGAACCTCCAAACACAAAAAAAATATTCAATGTAGTAAAAAAACGCGGAAGCACTTTTACAGTGATCTTAACAGAACGAGAACTTACCGTTCATCCGAACGCTGCGATCGATAATCGAGAACTATTAAATTCATAGATAACACAAGTTATTTCAGAGAAAGACATCTGCAGCCGTGTGAAATGTCCATCGGTCGCATACCTTATCGTGCATCATCATTGATCTTCGTCCAATCCGAACTGGGATGCCCTACAAATTCAAACAGAGGCAATCCATTAGCAAAATGGAGGCCCGAGGAGGTCTGGAGACAAAAAACTTATTGCAGCAATGAGACCAGGGATTTACGAGTTTTCATCTCCAGAGCGGGTACCATCCGTGACAATCCGCACTGTCACGTGGTCTTTGCCTTGGCGCGCGTGCAAAGCGATGATCGCATCGCCCAACTACAAGACACAACAACAAAACCAACATTTGCAAATGACACGAGAGTCAGAATGATTATCAAAATAGACCATCATCAAAACCGTTCTGCCGCTTACCCGTCTTGACGTGATCAAATGCATGCATAAATCGAGCGTCGAGCTAGTCGATGCCAACAGTTCAAAGAGCCTCACCTTCGAGCCACTGCGACGCCGGCTCTCGAAGACCAGCAACTCCGACGGGCGGGGGATAGCGCGCGCAGACTTGACGACACGGCGGATCGTCGCAGTGCTCGCCTTCTTGTGCAGCCTCTTCTGGACTTTTTCTTGCAGCAATTTGACATCTCGCATACTGCTGGTAACTCACAGACACACCCTCTCGGCCTCGTCCTTGCTGAGTTTTGTGGGCCGGCCAAGAGAGACACGACCAGGCGCACGTGTCATATCGTCCGCGTGTATAATTCTAAATACATGCGCTGTTGACATAGCTGCTATCTTGGCTATGGTACGCATCGTCTTGCCTTCCGCGCGCAATGGCTTGATCTTCTCGGCTGCGCCAGCCACTCCTCACTGCTGCGAGCGTAGCTGTTGCGCACGCGCATGTTGCTGTGTCTTGCATCCGTTGTTGCGATCTGCTTGCACTTTGCACTTTGCACAGAGCACAGAGCACTTCGACAAAAGCAATGAGAAGATTGATGATCACTGTTCTCTAAGAGGCGAAAATGAAGAGAAGTAAAGGGCCAAGAGTCGAAAGGAAGGGCTCTGAAAATGAGATGTCGATGCTAACGCAAAAAAAGATGTCAATCTCTTTGAAAGACCGACGCCTGGTGAATCAGACCTCGCCATTCTTCGAATTCTGATTCTTTGTGAATGTTGCGCGAAGATAAACGAAAATCACTCACTCGTTCGATGAGTGATGTTGTTCACATTGTTGCAAAAGTTGAAACAATTTTTTATAAACTTTGATATAAAATATCAATAAAGATTCTGTTCCACATTTTGCAACTTCCTTCGCAAACGAAAAAGTCACTTGTTGCAAAAGTTGGAACAGAAATGACTCAGCAAATGTATGCATTTGCATATGTGTTCCAGCATTTTGCAACAGTCCGAGTGGTATGGGAATCGTGTTCACGCGTTATTTTCTCAAAACCGTGGTACTTTTCCTTTTCAGTATTGGTTCTTCGCCGCAAGTATCGGGTTTCCTGTGAAGACCAATATTCCAAGGAAGGTCCTACCGTATCTGCTATCAGCAGCAGCAGCGACTCAAGCCTCTCGCGCAGCTGCTGTTGTTGCGGCTGGGAATCTCAAGAAGAAGCAAGCGAGCGCTTCAGCCGCTTGCAGCAGCACTTTTATCTTCTCAGTCGCTGATTGAGCTGAGGAGCTCACTCGCCGAAAAGATCCGCACGAGGGAGAAGATCTCCATTCCCCACACTCAAGACTGACTCATGGGCGCCACGCAGTCGCAGTCTGCGTGGTGCTGCGGCAATGGCAACAGCAGCGGCGACGGTACGCTGCTCCCCGGGAAGCGGCGCAGCAATAAAGAGCAAAACGGCCGCGCCGCGGCGCCGCAACCAAAGCCAAAGCCGTCACGACCGCAAGTGAGAAGATGTGGCGTCTGCTATGCGTGATGTCGTTTTGCGTAGCGTTGTGTGGTTGCTTGAGATCGTCTGTGGGGGAAGCATGCGTGCTGACATGTTGCTCTTGTTTGACGCTAACATACAGGCGATTAAAGTGCAGACGCCGGCGTACAGTGAAGGCGGATTGGAGAACAAGTACGAGATGATCGGGCAGATCGGTACGTCTGAGTGCAAACAGCGCTTGTGTATTGACAGACATGGCTGTGTGTCATCTGATGAATGCTCGCTCTGCTATTGTTATCGTAGGACACGGCAGCACGTCGGTGGTGTATCGCTGCCAGGACAAGCGCAAGGGCAAACTGTACGCGTGCAAGATCATCGACCGGAGACTCATCGAATCCAAGCGCAACGAGCTGCTGCAGCAATTCCAGGTGCGTTTGGGTTTATTTCCCTCATTCAATTGGGACATGGTGGTATACTAGTACCTCACTCACACTTTATGCGCTGCTGCTCCTAGGTGGAAGTCCAAGTGCTGCAGTCGATGCACCATCCGAATATCATCCACATTGAAGACGTGTATCTAAGCGACACGAAGATTTGCATGGTACGTTTGTTTAGCCCTAGTGATGACCGCCTTTGCTGTTTAAGAATCATACTGACCTGGCGCTTTGTCTGGCTTTAGGTGACCGAGTACATGGACGGCGGGGAGCTCTTTGACTACATTGTCGAGAAAGGGTACGGATCAATATGCGCATATGTTGAGCCTGTCCTACTTGGTCCAACTTGTGGAGCTCAATTCGTGTGGTTCTGCTGTTGTTTGCGGTTTGTTAGCACGCTCTCGGAGGTGGAAGCGAGCAGCTTTGTGCGCAAGATCACGTCTGCGGTGGCGTACATGCACGCCTGCGGGGTGATCCATCGCGACCTCAAACCAGGTATGTACGCTAGCGAATATGTGTTGGTTCTTGAACTGCTGATGGTGGATCATGGCTCACAAAAGCGATTGTTGGGGACATGTCGTGCTCTTTCCACAGAGAACTTGATGCTGACGAGCAAATCGCCGCATGCGGAGGTCAAGATCATCGATTTCGGGCTGGCGAAGCTGCTGGAGCCGGACGACACGACCGAGTCGTTTCTTGGCACAAGAGTGAGTGCTGCGTATTCTCCACTCGCATGTAGTATGCGTCGTTAGACTCTATCTGCTGACTCACATGAGCTTGTGATGCCTGCTCTTCTTCTTGTAGGGCTACCTTGCGCCAGAGATGCTGCAGCGCAAGGCGTACACGATGAGCGTGGACATTTGGGCGCTCGGCGTGATCGTGTACATTCTCCTGTGCGGCTGCCTCCCGTTCAACGACGACGGCGCGCGGATCACGAACGAGAATGCGGCTCGGGCAAAGTTTGGTCTCCGGTTCCCGAGATGGGCCAGCGGGCTATCCGAGAGCGCCAAGGATTTGCTTCGCCACTTGCTAGGTACACTTTGCGATTCTCAAAGCGTCTATGATAGACTTGGAGGCGTATTTGACTCACGTGTCGGCTGTGTGTGTGATGCTGAAAACTATAACAGAGGTGGATGCATCGAAGCGGTACACTGCGGAGCAAGCGCTCGCGCACCCGTGGGTCACGGGCCAGCAGACGCCGAACAAGTACCTGCGGTCACCCAACTACTTGGCGACGATCAAGAAAGAGCGCGCCGCCCGGGGCCGCAACGGTGCAAACAACCCGAACAACAACGCGAACCCGAGCAGCAACAACGGGAATGGCAGCAGCAACAACGCACACTACGACGACCAGGACTCGAACAACCGGATCAACGCGCGAAGACAGTCTCACTGATCGATGGAAACAGGGTTGGTTGGACGTACATTTGGAGGCAGTTTCTGCGCTTTTCAGCGCTGCACGAAGCGCACAAACGAACGCACAAAGACGCGCATTAAAAGAAAGTTGACAGTGTGCGCAATGAGCTCTTCCTTGCAGCGTGCTTTGAATGACAGGCGTGTCGACAGACTTCCGCCCATGATACAGTGAGTTTGGAAGTTCCAAGCGATATTAATCAATGCAAAGAGGCCAAATGCGGTGATAGGGTATATATGAAAAGATTGTAGTGTATATCTGGTGTCCCAACTTTCGTAGGTTATATCTTCTTCAAGGCACATTCTATTCGGTTGCACGAAGGTCGCCCAACTGAGCGTTTTGTTTGCACCCCCACACAACACCCACTTTGCAGGCTTCTAATAAAGTCGCCAAAGCTCGCTTCGGCTTCCCATGGTGTCGTTGAGCCAAATTCCGCGCCGCAATTGCAATTGGGAGCTCATTTCGCAATTGCGCGTCCGGCGCCGTACGTCTCCGCCAGTCCAAGAGCCCAAGTAGAAGAACAAGCAGCAAGAAGGAGAAGGAGAACAAGGTGCGAGCGAGCGAGAGAGAGAGACATACACATACATACACACACAAGGAGGCTCTGCTTTCTGCTTTCTCTCAATACCGTCAGAGAGAGGAGTCCGACAGACAGACACACTTCGTGCCTCTTTCCTTCTTTGTCACAAGAGAACGGTCGAAATCGAAATTCGCATTTGAACTGTGATCTCCTGTCAGCACCTGTGCTAGAGAGAGGACGCATACGCTGACTAACTCACGTACACTTTCTTCACATATACGCATGTATTTAGAAAGAGCGCGTGTGGGATCTGTATCGACTGCCTATTGAGAGAAATAGAGACGACTCGCATTGAAGCAGCACAGGATTTAGTGAAGCAAGAGAAGACACACTCGTTGTATCCACTTGAGCGAGAGAGAGATTGCGTGCGGTGAGATCATGATGAGAAGGTCGTCGCGCATCGTCGCTGCGTCGACAGAGAAGAAGGCGAAGCGCATGGCGCCGCTGATTCGCGAGCGATCGAAGCGATTGAGAAATGTGCGTTGCGGATCATGCGATTTGAACACAAGACATGGCCGCGTGCTAATCGTCTGGGGGGCTATGTGATTTGGTGTTGAGTATAGGAACCTCCTAGCGAAGAAGACGAAGAAGAATGGGAACCAGACGCCCCTGATGACGACTATGAAGAAGGCGAGGAAGAAGAAGAAGAAGAAGAAGAAGAAGAAGAAGAAGAAGAAGAAGAAGAAGAGGATGATGACGACGAAGAGTTTGTTGTGGAGGACAAAGTGAAGCGACCTGCTGTGCCTCCAGTGAAAAAGCAGCAAAAGTCAGGCAACAAGCGCCGGATGATCGAGATCTCGGACAGCGACAGCTCGGATCAAGATGGTGGGGACGCTGTGACGATTCGTGCGCCGCGATCATCAGCAGCAGCAGCAACAGGTCAAAGTGCAAAGATCCGCGAAATCCTGGACCGCAAGAACGCGGGTGCGAGCGCGAGTGGAACAACAAAACCCAAGTCGATTTTGAAGAAAGCGACCAAGTTCCTCGACGAGCCGCCGCCGATTGTGAAGAAAGCAACGAAGCGACCACGCGTTGGGGATGCGAAAGACGTGGTCGATCTATCCGTGAAGACGCAAGAAAAAGAGGATTTGAGCGAAAACCATCGCCGACCTATGAAGCAGCGAGGTGCGTGTATACATGCGAATCTGCGGGTGGGCCGTGTCCCCTAGCCTCAAACCAGGATTCACTTATTGAATGTATGTGCTTTGCATCTAGGTCAACGGCAAGCAGAAGGATCTGATCAGCCTTCAACGACGAGCAACAGCAGTAGCTCCAGCAGCGCGTTAATGACCACCCCCAGTACCAGCAGCTCCACGATGACCAGCAACACACTGGACCATTTCTTTGACGAGATCCTCGAGTGGAACTTCTTTGAGGCGCTGATCAAAGAGTCGCAGAAGGACTTTTTGTTCAGCGAGGCGAACGATGGCTCGGAAGAAGGCGAAGTGGAGCAAATCGCGCAGGTGCCGAGCCAATTCCGATCCTACGATCACTACTTCTCAGTGTGGAAGCCGCTCGCGCTCCAGGAAGTGCAGGCGCAGACTTTGAACAACGTGTCCCAGGACGCGCCAATGGCGATCCCGATCACAGCAACCGGGTTTGGCGCCACTTTTCTCAACAAGACGTGCACGATTCGCGTCGAAGTGAAGAAGCAAGCAGCCTCGCGATCAGCTCAACATGAGCTGGGCTCGATCTTTGTGAACGACTTGGTGCTCATCTCGCCCAGTCGGCGCTTCTTCCAACAGGCCAACGCGGCGTCCAAGGGGAGTGGCAAGTCTGAGGGAACGGCAGCAGCGTCACAGCAGAATGGTGGCACAGAACCCAATATGGATGAAGCGATGCCGCCACCACCTCCGGTTGGCATGTTGGGCATTGTCACGACCCAGAAAGCGTCTCGACAGGGTCTGACCGTGCTTGCGCTCGGCTCGCATTGGCGATCGATTGACCAGTCGGACGAACTTTATTTATTCAAGCTGAACAGCCTCGTGACCAGTGTGCGCGAATTCCGTGCACTCTGCGATTGCCGCGACTACCAGCTCATGTCGCTGCTGTTGTCGGGAAAGCACAAGAAAGGCTCGATGCGTCTCGACTCGCTAGGCGGTGAGTACGTTCGATGGCTTAACAAGAGCTTCAATGACTCGCAGTTGGAAGCGATCACTGCGGCGGCGACATCCGAGGGCTTTACGCTCATCAAAGGACCCCCAGGCACGGGCAAGACCACGACGCTCAAGGGACTGCTCAACTCGCTGCATCTGCGAGAGTATAGTCGGTACTACAATGCTGTGCTGGATGTTGCGCGGCGTCCGGATCACGAGACGAACAAGGCGTGGGCTGCGATCGGCAATGAAAAGCCGCATATTCTGGTACGTTTTCTGCTGGAATGTGCTACCTGTTGCTGTTGCTTTGCGTGTGTTTCTCACAGCTCAGCTTGAACTGATATTTTGTGCTGTTTGCTTTGAACAACTCAGGTCACTGCGCCGTCGAATGCTGCAGTGGATAACATTGTGGGGAAAGTGATTGAAGAAGGGTTCTGTGATGGCGAAGGTCGTCGGTACTTCCCAAAGATCGTCCGAGTCGGTCGTGGCCTTGTGAGTATTGCTGTCAGTTCTCTCTGGCGTCGATTTCCACCATTGCTGACGCGTTCTTCTTGTTCTGTTTGTTTGTTGTTGTTCTGTGTGAACAGAGTGCAAACGTTCGTAGTGTGGGACTCGATGAAATGATTGACCAAATCTGCGGGCATCCGCCGGAAGTAATTGAGAACAAAATTCTGTTTCTACGACACCAGCTGCATACGGTACGTTTGTTGCGCAGTGAATCTGTTTTCTCCTATTTGATCGCTAACGATGTTCTGTTCATTAGGTGGAACGCGACTCGGTATTCCTGAGAGATAACCTTCGTCAAGTTGTGGCGTGGATAGATAACGACCCGGAAGGGTGCCTGGCTGCGCAAGCTCAGGCTCAATCACAAGCTCAAGCACAAGGTCAGCAGCACCCTCCTATAACAAGCACCCCGCAGCTGCTACCACCGTCGTCACCACCACCACCACCACCTGGCTCGCCACCTGCTCCTCCACTATCGCCACCTCCTCCTCCACCGCCGTCCGAAATGCCTCCGTTGTCGCCAACGTACATCCCAGGAAGCCCGCCTGCAGGGTTCAATGGTTGGTCGTCTCCAACACTGTATCCGTTGTCATCGCCGTTGGATCCGCCGTCTCCGTCGATCCTTCCATCTGCCACCCCACCAACCTATTCATTTGATGCGAGTCCGTCGCGGCATTCTCCCATCAACGACAGCTACGATGCTGAAATGGATGAAGTGACCTCAGCATCGTCTGCAGCATCAGCTCTGTATCATGATGGCGGAACCGAACAAGAGGAAGAAGAGGAAGAAGATGAAGCTTTTCCTGTGCCTTTCGGACACGCAGAGAAGGGGTTCAACAGTGAAGAGACAAACAAAGCGTTCAGCGCATTCTTTGGCGACGGAAACAGCGAAGACGAAGACGAGCCACTTCCAGTCAAAGAGGAGCACCAAGAGCCTGCGACAATCAACGACGAAGAGGGAAAGCAACCTCCCCCATTGAATGAGGGGCAGCAAGAGATGCCAGAAGCCAAAGAAGAAAAACAGGCGGGTCACTCTCAGCCGCCGATGTCTCCTTCGCCACCACCGCCACCACCTGCTGGTCCCCTCGCTGGACTTCGCTTGGATGACGGCGAGGACATGGATGAAACCGAAGAAGATGAGCCACTGCCGATCAATACTGGTGGTGGAGCTGCCACGAAAACCTCCGAAAGACCAGAGGTGACAGTCAACGTTGAGCCGGCTGCCCCTGTCCCGATGAGTCCCTCTCCAGCCCCACCAATGTCACCCTCTCCACCGCCACCACCACCTCTCGAGTCGCCTCCGCCAGTAAATCGTGAGACTCCTGTTGCTGCTGCTCCAGATGGAAATCATCCACCGTCGCCTTCTGCATTCTCGAAACCAGAGACAGAGAAACCACCAGCACCACCGTCACCAGAATCGAAAGAGGATGAATCTATGAAGGAAGTCGTCGAAGCGAAGAAACCCAATGGTCCGATCGATTACACAAAGTACCACCAGTATCGAGTACTTGCTCAACAGATCAACGCTTGCTTGGAATTGCTGAGCGAGGTAAGCTTCATGTTGTCCAACCACCACGCACTATCACTTGTACTTACTAACCAACGTGTGTTTTGCTTTTTCTGCAGACGAAATTGGAGCTTCAGCGTTACCAGTTTGCCCGAAAGGCGGCCAATGAGAGAGGAAAACTGACTCAGGCGATGCGGCAGTCGCTTGAAGTTTCGTTCCTCGACACTGCTCACATTGTGTTTACGACACTGAGCAGCGCTGGTGTCGCTGCCCTCGATGCAAGCTCCCGGTACGACGTGCTCGTCGTTGATGAAGCGGCGCAAGCAGTGGAGCTCTCAACGATCATCCCAATGAAGTAAGTTGAGCACACCTTGTTGGCGTTCAAGTCGTTGAGATATGTTGTGGTTAACTTTGTTGTGTAATTCATTGCCCTCAGGTTTGGAAGCCGTCAGTGCGTGCTGGTCGGCGATCCGCAGCAGCTTTCAGCGACCGTGTTCTCGCGAACAAGCGGTCAGTCGCTCTATGAACGAAGTCTCTTTGAGCGAATCGAGACGTGTGGCCACCCGGTGCATATGCTGCGCACGCAGTATCGAAGTCACCCGCTCATTTCCGACTTTCCACGACACTACTTTTATGACGGGAAGCTCCAGGATGGCGAGAATGTGAAGAAAGAAGCCTACGACAAGCCGTACCATCACTTGGGAGCAGCGTTCATGCCGCTGACGTTCTGGAATTTGCTCAGCAGCCGCGAATCGTCGTCGCGATCCGTGTCGCGCTCGAATGTGGGGGAAGCCGAACTTGCTGTGAATCTGTACCTGACGCTGAAGAACTCGTGTCCTCCAGATGCGATCGCTGGGAAAGTGGGCATGATCACACCGTACAGTCAGCAAATGGAAGAATTGCGAAATCGCTTCAAGCGCGCGCTCGGCGATCGGTATGACCAAGAGGTGGAGATCAACACGGTCGACGGGTTCCAAGGCCGAGAAAAAGACATCATCATTCGTAAGTCTCTACATGCTGCCTGCCCACATAATGAGGTGCTTGTGAGGTACTGACGATGTTATCAAACGTGTTGTTTGCTAAATAGTTTCGACGGTGCGAGCAGATCCAAAGGGGGGAGTCGGGTTCTTGAACGATATCCGACGCATGAACGTCGCGCTCACGAGAGCAAAGTTCGCGTGCTACGTGATCGGAAGCGAGCCAACCCTGCGCTCCTCAAAACCATGGGCAGCGCTGTTGGATCATTCGTACCAGAAACACTGCATCGTGCATGTCGAGAACCCAAAGTGCAACCTGTTGACGCTGCAGCCGATGGTGAAACCAATGTCGATGATGCCAAAGCCTGCTCCAGTGAATCGGAGAGCGTCACCACCGTTGAATGTCAGACTGCCGTCTGGACCAGGACAACCCCGTGGGCCGCAGTTTGTCATCAATGGTGGTGGTCCACCACAATTTCTGCCTCCTACGGGTGGAAGGTGGTCTCCACCAAGCTTCAACGGTACGTTTGTGAAATTAGATCTGCTGATAGTGCTATTTTGTTAGACCTTGTTAATGATGGCTTTCTGTGTTCATGTTTGGCAGCTCCGCCGCACCAAATGGGTTCAGGATGGAGAGGACGAGGTCGAGGGAACGATGGCATGCGCGGTGGTCGACGAGGTGGCCGAGGAGGTCGAGGGAGCCCTGGACGCGGAAGAGGAGGAGGCCGAGGAAGAGGTGGAGAGGACTATAATGTCGGCCATCACGCTGCTGCACCCCAGCAGCACAGAGGAGGGGAAAGAAGTGAATTCTACCCACCATCGCAACAGCGCGGTCAGCCACGCCCAGGTTTCCCGCCAAACTCAAATTTCCAGCCCCCTGCTGGACGTCGCTCACCACCTATTGGGAGCATGAATACTGCGCCTGCCGCTGAAGGGATCTTGGGTCATGGACAACCGCAGATTCACCACGCAAGATCTCAGCATTCAAGTCAGAATCTTCCACACGCAAATGGTCCACTAGCTCCACGTGGGAACCTACCACCACCTCCTCCTCCTTCTGCACAGCAAAAGATGATAATGTCGAATCTTCCACCGCCACCGCCGCCCCACTTAGTAGGAAACTTCGGTCTTCCACCGCCGCCACCGCCGACGGCCGCACCTCCAGCAGTTGCAAGACCTCGCGATCCTCGTCAGCGTCGAGAAACCAGTCAGTCTTGAGGTGAGTGCTGAGAGGTGAGTGGTGATATCAACTACGCTCACACATAACGAAACCAAGGCGACTTCACCACACAACTCACAGATTGTAAAAGAGAAGGAACAGAATAAGATGGTGGCAGCCGAGCGACGATAACACAGACTCAGCCCAGACCTCGTAAACATAGTTTCTATTGCTCTCCAAAATGTAGGGCTGATCCTGAAAGCGAACAACTGGGGTCAAGAGCGCGTCTGGCAATGTCCAGCAGCATTTCCAAGCAGACCCACGAGCTAAAGTGTTGAGCAGGAAAGCGCTTCTGAGCAGATTCTACTACAGCGCTATGCGTGTGTGCTGTGGAAGCCACAGTTGGTAAAGCAACGACCGTGTCGGTAGAGATCAATCGGAGCGTCCATTGCTAGACAGCGAGCTCGACAAGCACGCGCGAGCGTAACTCATCGCTTTTCAAATATGCAAAAGCTCGTGTTCTCCATGCGCGACAGCATACCGCAGTTTGTGAGCTGCTTGCGGGCGATCGACGAGTGGAAGCGTATCCATGCGAAGCGCACCGATGCGATCATGCAAGCCAAGTACGACGCGAACGTATAGTACATCAAGAGCTCGTTCACGCGGTCGCTGAAGATCAAGGACCTGCTGCGCTTTCTCGACGACACGGTACTTGACATCAACTTCATGGTGCAGCTGCCGTCGATAGAGAAATGCCTGGAGCAGTGGTGAGGCTTCTAGATGCACGCATGTTCCAGTTACGATTGTGTGTTGCTAACTTAGCCAACTGTCCATGTCGTGAAGGTGGGAGCTGTACGCGAAAGACAAGTCATTCATTCATCGACCAGGAACAGGTTTGTTAATGCACTGTAAGCCTCGCGTGCGTCGTCGCTCTTCCCAGACGACTGAGCATCTCTGAGTCTCTCTGCTTAGCTTCGGATCGTCTACTACGACCTGGCGTTTGTGCTCGTTGAGGCGAAAACCGAGACCATCTACAAGAACGCAGTATCGATGATCCTTCGCTCGAGCTGGACGAAGTGGAACGCGAAGAAGCCGCCGCTGAGCCAACCCGAGTTCTTCCGTCTCCTGTTTATCCTCAGTCACTTGGTAAACCATCTTCTTTGCATCTTGTGTGGGTGTTAGGTTGGTGTCCTCTTTGCTGTGGATACCTGTCGAGCTAACATGTTCGCTTCTCGTTTTCAAAACGAGTAGATGATGACGACGAACCGTCTTGGCGACTACGTGGTGTTCTTCCAAGAAACACTCGCGAAGGTCCGGAGGCACTACCAGAGCAAAATCCCGTGAACGCAGACGCAGAAGCGCCAACCGAGAGTGTGCCGCAAGTCGAGTCTTGCAGAGATTCTCACAAAGACGCCGAGTGGACAGCGAGTGTTTTCGTCTCCGAACCAGATCGAGCAGGAATTCGCCTCTGACGTGCAGCAAAATGATGCTGCACGCGTGATCTCGGGCGCGCTCAGCGTCAAAATAGATCGGGTGCAAACGCAAGCCAGATGTACGTACTTGCTGCTCTTTGATTCCTTGACTCGTGCATGCGTACTCTTATGAACATGTTTGCAACATCTGACCCGATTCCCGTTCACATGCGTTCTCGACACATCAAAAAGCTACTCACATCGAAGACGAAACAGCGGATCGCTTCGCCGAGATCCTCGATCGCAACTCGCGCGGGCAGCACGTCATGATCGACCCTTTGCTTCACGAGAAGCGATTTCAGGAGAAATGGAAACGACCGAATGGTGCAGACACGACTTTCTCGTCCCAGGAGCTTGTCACTGAGCAGAACCCTCTGACAAACAAGTTTTACCCACCAACGTTCATCTCTCGAGTGCGTACAAGCCTACCTGTTTCTCTTCCGTGCTCGTCATCATCACCGCTAAGCCAACGCCAAAGTGTTCCCGCCATAAAATTCAAAAGCGACATGGTGAGTCCTCATTCCCATTTGACGATGACAATCTGGTGGCCTGTATTGATCGGTGCTGACGGGTTTGCATATTGTAGCTCGTGATTGAAAGTCCAAAGATGCAGCACGACAACAACATTCTGCGCAGGAGTCTGTCGAGAGTGACGCTGAAGCAACGCATTGAAGCCACAAAAGCCAATTCAGACAAAAATGCTACACTCCAAGAACAGAGTAGCAAGCGAAAAGATCAAGATGCAACAAAGCCATTTACCTCGCAATTTCGACGTGACGTGGCAAGCATCGTTGGCTGAAGACTCTTCATCGTTGTCTCTCATTTCTTACCGACAAGTCGACGAAGTACATATTCAGTGGCAGCTGCAAGTCCTTGCTTGGTCGTCCGGAACTGGATTTGCGCGCCAGTGGCACTCACGCGACATTCATTCAGGAGCGGACGATTGTGCAAGCCAAATTCCGCGCGAGGAAGATCGATGTGGACATCTTCATAGCCAAAAAGCAACACTTGCGGCTTGCTCGTTTCCAGCAGTTGCTCCACGTGGCTGGTCAAGAGGGACACTGTCAGCTCGAGTCCGCCGAGATCCACTTCAAACGCCGACGAATACATCAGAACCGCATTGATCAGTTTTTCCAGGCGAGCTCTTTTCGTTGCCTTCTGCTGCTCTTGCTCGAGCATTTGCATCGCAGCAATGCGCATGGGATCGAGCAACTCGGCGTAGAAATGATCCTCATGGTTGACCACTGGTCTCTGCTTTTGCTTTGTGAAGCGTTAGTAAAGCTCGCGCCAGCTTCGGTACACGTCGAGAATGATCGGGATGTAGGTCGACGAAGCAATGTCCAAGCTCTCTACAGAATTGAATAAACGCGTGAGGGATAGATAAAAGACAGGATACGCATGAATGAAGAATCAATGACGAAAAACTTACTTGAGAGCTGAACATCCGCTGCTGTTGTCAGTGATGTCTGCAACGCGAGCTCGTTGTAGTCGATCTTGATCGGACCGACGCACACTTTCCCTTTGAAATCCCAGTGATGGTGGTGGTGGTGTTCAGAGTCGGCGAGAAGTGATGCTGCTGTACTCCCATCTTTGCAATTGCACTTGAGTCCAACGTAGAGAAAGCCGTCCTCGGGATCCTTGGTGTAATCGCTTGAGATCGAATTGTTTCGGGTACTTCGATGCAAGATGGTCTTCTGGTGCGATGGACTGAAAAGAGTGGCGTGGAAGAGACCAAAACGCAATTCAACGAGGAATGACGGAGTTGGCGATGAACAGATCAAGAAAGAGCCGCTGCATTTCTTGAATCCGATTTTCGAGAACTCACATCGAGGCGAATGGCTTCCATCGGTGGATGCTTGATCCAGAGAACTTGCTGGAGACTTGTTTGTTTCGGTGTCTCCACCTTTTATCGGTGATTCCGGCGATGCTCTTGATGAATTGTCGCGGAAGATTCACAACGAGATCAGCCCAAAGCTCCAGTTCAGCAGAGGCATGTTCTTCTTTAGAATCCAGGGGGGAATGAATACTTGCTGGGCCCACAAGTGTTTTGAAAGCGGCGTTGTTGCTGGCAACGTCCTTTTCGAGGGGCTGGTCTCGCTATCTGTCTTTGTGCCAGACAATGAAGCGGACGACGCGAAATGAAACTGGGAGAGTTTCTGTGGGGATCCTCGAGTGAGCGAATGCTGCCTTGGCTGCAAGGCTGATTCCGTGGAGCTTCGAGTGATGTGGTGGTGATTCGCGATGTAATTGCCAGGAAGATCTGGAAGTCTCGTATTTGTTTTCGACGGCGAGCCTGTCGGAGAAGTTGAAATTGGAGCACCAGTTGGAGAAGTTGGCGGTGTCGACGTCCTTGTCGCCAAGAACAGAGCTTCACCTGAGAATCTGGTTGGCGAAGGTGAGGTGGCACTTTTGCGTTTGTAAGATCGAAGAGTTGCTTCAGCCATTGAGCAATATTTGCGCTGTTCAGCGACAGGAAGATCTAGAATCATGTCCGAAAGCTCCCACTGCTCGTCACGTGTTAGCGGGGTGAAGCTTGGAATCGATGGCGACGGTGGAGCTTCCTGCTGATGGCCAGAAGGCTTCTGGGGGCTCTTTGGAGTCCATAGGAGCTTCTTCCCATGAACAATCATCAGAAGTGCATCTCGAGTGAGGTTTCTCGTGTAAAAGTCGATATACTTGCGGCTTTTCGTCTCTTCATCCAAAGTCGTGCTTGTACATTTCTGCACAGAGAATCGCAGTAAGTTGGGATTTCCTTTCCGCTTGTTGACCAGGATACGCCACGTTGCAAACTGCCACATTTCCCGAAACCACTTCTTCGTTCTTCTCTGCTTCTCAAACGGGAATGCCAGCGAGGAGGTGTTGTCGAGAGCAATCGGCATGAGCGCTGTGTTCGACACTTGAACAACCGGCGGAGTCACTCTTTCTCGATCGATGCAGCTTGGACGCCATTGGTGAACCTGAGTGTGCTTGCTGAACTCGCTGAGCCTCGTAAGCTCTTCGTTTAGCGCACTGAGCTGGACGAAATCGAGGTTGAGCTTCAACGCCTCGGTCACAATATCCATTGCAGCAACATGGACTCCGCTTTCACTTTTTGCTGCGGTGTCGCTACCGTCTCGATCACCTGTAGGATCTCTCTTTTTGCTCAGATCAAGTTTGATCCAAATCACAGAGGCGAAGAACAAGTCACGACGAGGATCTGGAGTGAACTTCGCGAGCCTTTTCTCGAAACCACTCCAACACTTGTTTCCTTGCTTGAAGAACAAATTGGGGTGCATTACTGGAGTCGCTCGCAATACCGGCATCGTAATACCGCTCGGCGTCCATGTCGCAGTACACCGGCAGATTCTCAAATGTGATCAGCTTGGACCGCGTTTCGTCTTCTCCCTGCGGATATTTGACGCCATGTTGTTGTCGTCGATGCAGGATTTGTTCTTCCACTTCTCGCGTCATAAACTGAATCAGCTTCATTTTGTGAAACAAGAGGAAAATCATGCTCGCTCAGTAGGATAGCACTAATAATATCGTATAGTAGGACAGCAAGGCCTTATCGGAATATACGCTCCATACGCGACAGGCTTGCTATCAAAATCGCTCTGTAAATGACACAATTTCTCAGACCTCCGTTTCGTTTTCGTAATGTGAGCAATAGCAATGCAGACTTTCAAGCGATACCTCCAGACGAACATTGATACGCTCCAGTTTGATCGTCGTGTCTGCGATTGCTGCCTGAAAGCGACTCTGTGAGGGACAACAATCAGCAATTAAAACACATATTAGTGCTAGCATTGAGACCACACAAGGCTAGCAGATCTCAGAAAGTCCTCACATACCGATATCCACTTTGCTGGCGAGATGAACGATTTTTTGCTCGTAGTGTCGGCCTTCTTCTTTTCGCACGACGGTGACGAGAAGCTCTGCAGTAGAGCGATCATTGGCTCCTTTGTGTACCGGAACATGAATTCGTTGTTCCAGTCGACTTCTTTGCGCCGAAGCACGAGACACACATCGAAGATCACGAGCGTCAGCGGTGATCCAGCCACCGCTCCGAGCAGTCCTTCGATCTTGAAGTCTCCAATGTAACCTGCAGCGAGTTCGAACGGAAAGTGCAGCGAATTGATGACCTAGAGCGGAACAATCCCACATGACATCAGTTACTGAAACAAATAGATCAGTCATTGGAAAGCCAAGGAGATAAAGAACGCAGCATACGTGAGTCTTGAGAAAGACATCTTTAATGCGAAAGTGGCTCGAATCTGAACGTGAACCGAACGAACCGAAAGAGAAGACGCGCACCGACCACAGTGTGAGCATGTGTTTTAGCCCATATTCGTGAGACAGCAACCAAACAAATCGCCAAGGGAAAACACGACGTTCTCCTCCTGGATGTCCACGAAGAACTCGTTGAAGAGCTGCTCGAGAGTCTCGTAGATCATCGCTGCCGCGCATAGGTGGCAGGTGCCGGCACTGCTGGCGAGCTGCTGGACGTGTCGTCGCCGCCTACTGTCGTGGTTTCCGCACTGCAACCGCAAAATGATGGTGCGGAATCTTCAAAGGTCGCAGTCACCACTTCAAGCAGTCGCCAATTCAAAAATGAATTTTGCAGATTAAGGAGCGAGGTTTGTCGTTATCCTAAGGTTTGTAAATGAATTGTGTTTACCGCGCTTTAGCAACATATCCATTTAATGACCAAAACATCGCATCTGTCCCTTACATTCTAATATTTGTGCGAGCAAGCGAGCCAAATACTAGACATTGAAATCCAAATCAACGACCCTATCCCTACAAATTGAATTGCGACTGCCTCGCTATTGTTTTGTATCGAGACCAGTCCCTATATTAATCGTATCGGGGAGCAATTGATTCTCCTCCCTTGTGTTGCGTTGTTGAAAAACAAGCTCAAAAAGCGCCTTCCACGTAAGCTGTTCAATCTGCATTACCAGCCGTACGCGCGTGTGCCTGTTTGTGCACTCGACGACAGCAAGAGACCCAAGAGAGAAGAGAAGTCACGATGATCAAGTTCGTGCTGATGGTGAACAAGCAGGGCCAGACCCGTCTCGCGCAGTACTACGACTTCCTGTCGATCCAGGAGCGCGTCGCGCTGGAAGCCGAGATCATCCGCAAATGCCTCAGCCGTAACGAGAACCAGGTTCGTTGACTCACCCTCCTCCCGTCTTGCTTTACGTGTGCGCTGTAACGCATTGGCTGATGCTGTCAGTGGCGCTAACTTGACTCTGCTTGCTGACACCGTATGTCCGTACGTCGTGCTTGTGTATGTATAGTGCTCGTTTGTTGAATACCGCGGCTACAAAGTTATTTACCGACGATACGCGTCGCTGTTCTTCATTGTTGGTGTGAAGGACGACGACTCTGAGGTTCGTAGCTGCCCCAATATGTTTTCTAGTAGAATCGTATTCAAACAGTTGGTCTCATCATCTGTGGGTTTGCAAATGTGTGCTCTGCAGAACGAGCTTGGCGTGCTGGAGTTCATCCACGCGCTGGTCGAGACGATGGACAAATACTTCGAGAGCGTGGTACGTAGCACATAGTGTTTATCCGGCTGTGCGCTTAGCTGGTCTAATTTACGTTGTTTGTGCTTTGTTGCTGCGATTCTTTGCCATCAATAGTGCGAGTTAGATGTACGTTCGCTCGCTCTTCCCCACATTCTTCCCCATTTGTGCAGTTGTCGTCGAAAACGAGCACGTATGTATGTACTGACCCATATACTCTTGTTCTTGTGTTTCTATGATGCAGATTATGTTCAATCTCGAGAAAGCGCACTTCATCTTGGACGAGATGGTCATGAATGGCTACATCGTGGAGACGAACAAGATCTCGATCCTGAAGCCGATCCACCTCATGGAAAAGTCGTCGTAGTCGTGTTCAAGCAAGCGATCAAAAGAGAGAGGATGAGAGATGCAGTGGCCGTATTCGTAGACACCGAAGCTTGTAACAGTAACAATCCAAGTTGTCCCCAGGAATGCGCCGCACGAACCTTGCTTTTTGCAGAGATGTCGACTGGATCCTTCTCTACCATCCCAATTGAATTAACGGTATCGAGAACTCATGAGAGGGAGAACAAAGTTTGTATAACTACAGTTTAAACAAGCTCAAGAGAGACCAAGACACGCGTGCTCAAGGAGGAAGAGCCTCCAAGCACGAGCATTCTCATGCATTGCAAAAAGTATCGGTGCTCCCATTTTCGGCAAATGGAGGGTATTTGCCAAAAGGTGGATCAAATGAGTGATGGTTGCCCAAAACATGGACACATTCCCAAAACATGGACCTTGTCCATTTTTTAATGTGGCGCACACCAACTAGTCTGGTGAAATCAGGACAAGCAGAACTTCCAACCTGTTCTCATGGAAAAAAGCAAGATATGATAGGCATTGACCGACTTTGACAGGCTACAACTATCCGTATTATCCGGGATAGATGAAACTCATAGGTAAGATGCTGGTTACGATGCTGATGAAGCCAATACATTGATTTGAAGGGTGTGAGTGTGAGGACTGTGCGTTCATAAAATAACAAGTACATTCTGAAAGGCATACTTTCATGATCATAGCCGCAATGAATACGTCCCACCGAGGCCCAATCACTTGTATCGGAGAGGACATTGCTCTTTATGTACAACGAACACATTGGTGCCATTTTGGCCAAACATTGAAAAATTGTTCACTACAGTCATACCTCCCATTAGTAAAGGTCCAAAAATGACCTAAAAACTACCAATAATGACAGTTTTCTAAATATAAAGGTATTAACGAGGACAGGTGATTTTATTTTTGTCCTGAATTACACAGTCAGCAGCGTAATGGAAGGCAGCGCCAAGCGAACTCTTTCCATGTTTCGTCTAGAAAGCCTGTGTGTCGCCAGCAGCTCTCGATGGTGCTGCTTGTCACTCCCTCCCATGCTTGTTTCGCCCATTGTACGGCCACAAGAATGTCGACATAAAAAGAGCGCTGGCGCTGCTATCAAAGTTCTCCTTTTCATCCTGCGAGCTGTCGAACAGATCGTCGAGCTTGTCGACGTAGTAGCGATTCTTGAGCTCGTTCATGTGCGCTTTAAACGAACGTATAATGCCAGCGTCCTGTGGCTGAAGGTTCGCAGTAGTGTTGGGCGGCAGCATGTACACCTGGACGTTGGGCAGAGGTTTATCAACTCGGTGACTCAACGCGTTGTCAAGCAGCAAAAATACGCGGCGGTTCTCACTTCTCATCGCATCATTGAAGTTCTGTAATGGGCCCTAGCCAGCCATTACATGAGGGTAGATCTGTTCCCAGATCTAGTGTGGCACACGCCACCTTCAGCGCGTATTGCAGAGACGAAAGGCAAAGGGATTACGGTACAACGAGTCCCTGCATGCACGTGTGACGTCATCTGATGATGTCACAAAGGTTATCTGTACTAATCAGTGCAGCATGATGGTTCCTGCTTTGGGGAACCTCGCTGGTGGCGCACGCGACGCGTCACTGCGGGTTGAAGTGATGGCGCGAGACAACCACTTCGTAAGGAACTTTCCACAGGGCTTCAAGTTCAAGGTCCTGTGGATTGAACCTCAGTGTACCCAAGTTTTTATATATCAGTTCAGTAGGTTTATCTCTGCGTGTGTAGGTTTTATTCATAAAACCTCTAGGAGTCCTTGAGGCTTAATAGGAGTAGCGACAGGAACCATAACAGCTTTTCAATTCAGTTACAATTTTGCTTTCAAGTTACCAAGTCTCCTCCCCTCCAAGTCGGAACGCTTCCTCAAGACGCGCAAGCGTGTGTGCCGTGTCTGAGGGACTGTTGTGAACAGCGCCCTCTTACAAGTTCTCAATCCAGTGGCGGAAGAGCTAGGTGTTCATCCAACCCTTTGCGGCTTGGCATAACCCAACCCGAGCTCTTCTGCGCTCTTGCCCTCGAAGCACCGCGGCTGGCGCATAGTGGCAGCGAATAGAAGGGGAAGCTTGGAGGGACCATCTCCATTGCTTACGAGTACGACTATCGGACGCTTCTTGCTGTTCTTACGCCCGGGGAAGCTGCTTTTCGAGGTAGACTTTGTCGGAACCATGCAATAAAAAAAGCAGATTCGTCCATATTGAAGATGTCTTTCTTTTCAAAGCTGCTTGTTATACGCTGAAGAAATGCACGTTCATTCTCAATGGCAACTACGCTTGCAGACGCAGCTTCGCCGTGGAGGCGTTGCAACTCCAGTCCATGCCGTCGTTGCAGCTTCTGCAGCTGCCCGTTCGAGAATGACAGCTGGGAGAGCGCGAGGTTTGAGGGCGGCCTGGGGTCTTGAAGGATGGCGCTACGGATCTTCTTTGCCTTCGTGCGGATGGCCGCCTTCGTGATAAGCGCCATCTTCACGCGCACCTGCTGATCCATCGCACGAGTTCGGCTTCCAGCCGCGCGCAGATCACATCGTGGTTGGCTTTGGCTGCTGGGCTCATCGCGGACGCGCGCTCTATGCGCGTAAAGAGCGCGGGCAGGGTCGACTGCGACGGCGCGCGCTGCAGTGCGAAGGTCGCAAGCGCCCACTCGCACAGCTCGAGCAGTGTCTTGTCCGGGTGCGCGCAGTGGTGCTTGCGTAGCGCCTCTTTCTGGGCGCCCGCCAAACGCGTGCGTGTTGTCTTCGTCGGCATGCACGTGTCGTCGTCTTTGCTGAGCTTCTGTTTCGATTGTGGCCGACCACAAAGCTTGCTGCGCACCACTTTGAATTTCTAGCAGGAGTGTGTAAAAATCTTTGACCACTTTATAAAGGTCGTTGATCATTTTGAAGAGAGTACCAAACTTGACAATCTTTACTAATGGGAGGTATGACTGTATTAATAAACTCTATTCGGTGCAGTAGTGTAACATACGTAAGATCATTATCGCAGCCACCTGTCCACAATACGCACTGTTGAAAACCTACACACTCAAAGACCGCAGAACACTAGATAGTAGGGGATTGATAACGGAAACAACAACGTAAGCTAAAATTACAAGGTAACTTATATATGTACTGAGTACAATTCAAAAGACCGAAAAGCTTACTTACTATGTAGACTAAGCGATGGAAAGAAGTGTATGAAACCATTTTCCATTCGTTGGGAGATGTTTATCTATAGAGTGGAAAAGGTGCAAGTGACATCGCCAACCAGAATAGGTGCACTCAACAGACAAAACTTCATCATCCTTCTCTGTTTCACAAAGCTCTCCTTGAGAACAATAGAGGTTATTCAATGAAAGCCAAAGTGTACCCACCGACTGACAATAATTACCATATGTGATCACAGCACTAGCTTCTTTGTGTTGAGATTCTAGCGCGGCGGCAATACACTGTTTGCCTGTATATACTCGCCCATAAAGTGTGCACCTCACGGAGATATATATACCTCATAGATAAAATTATTTTAGCAGATTTTAAGCAATCGTTGCGTTCACTTTACACGTTCAAGCGAATGATGTGTCTTTAGTTCAGATGCTATCGGTTACGACCCGAAGCTTCACTGAATTCTCTTTACGCAGAAGCAGGTCAACAAGCTCAAACACCGAGCAGAATATAAATGAGTGTGAGTTTCGCTCCGGCAACTTTAAGTGTGTATAATGCGGGTGCTTTCGCGTTTGGGTGTCACGAAGTACACACTCAGGTCAAATGAATTGCGAACACAGAAGCTCGAAGAGACTTTTCTTTAGTGCTGCGCGTCGTGGAAACTTGAATACAAGATGCTCAGCCAGGCGAGATCCGCGCGCAGACTTGACCAGTGGACAAATTGTGGCTTCACTCACGTTCTCGCTGTGCAGCTCTTTCTCCATTCCCTCTTTAAGGAGTGCGGGTGGCCCAAATTACCTATCGACACACTCACTCCTCATCGCTGATTTGTGATTGGCGACCGCGGCGGACCTGTATACCAGGATCTGGGAATCACGTATCCATAGCAGTAAGGAAAACTCAAGTAGGCGACTCCTCCACTTTGTCGGCGATCGCGGAGATTATCTCATCCTCAGCGCGAAGGGAGCGCATATACTCAACATCTCTGGCAGCGGCTTTCAGTGCGCACTTACGCCCCTTTTCGCGATCGGCGCACTCATGCGCACAATTGATAAACTTCTTCGTAAATTCCAAAATGTGAGGGTGTGTGGAGCCCTTTTGGACTCACATTTGCATGGCCAAAATTTTGCTTGCATTTTTTGCGATGACACGGGCGCGTATCCCTTAAAGAACAAACTGTGGAAAGAAAAACTGTAACTCCAGTTGAACCACTTGTACGAGCAAACTGGGTCGCATTGAAAGAATACCAACAGGCACGACATACTATGTCACCTCGTCCGATATTCCCAATTTCACTTCCTACTCATTCCCCTATCTACTCTCGACCTTCCCGCCCGCACTAAAAAATAAGAAGAACAGCGTCAATTCATCATCAAGGCTTCACCTGACAGTGCCTTCACATATACGGCCGAAATGAGGAATTTGGTGAACAAATCGATGAACAAGAGAATCTATTTCAAGTTTGCCGCCTGCGCGGAAGATAGATTTGCGGAAGCTCAGGCTAAGTATAATACACTTTTGCTGAGCACCGAGGCTGAACTCGTCTTTCTTCTCGTTATCTGACGGTGCCGGCGGCAACAAGGTGTACTAGATCGGGAAACTGGCCAAATTTCGAGTCGTCACGGGTTTGCAGCTCCTCTTCAAGACCGCTAAGGGATAAGTAAAGCGTGCAGACATCGCGACCGACGAATACTTAGGGAGAAATGTAATCGACACGGCCACACATTCAAATTTTGGCTCCAGTAGTATCACCAGAGTCGGAGCTGAGGGCATGGACGAAGTAACACATTAAAAACAAATTTTGGTGCTGTACTTGTACCTCATAAATTTAACAGAGAAATGGAGTTACAGCAGAAAACAACAATGTTCACGACAAACTCAACATCATCAAGAAGAAACTTTCAAAGATCAGACAATAAATGGATATTGCCATACCAGTCACTTAATTGCTGAGCTCATCAGGCTCACCAAAGCAAAGAGTCGCAAGGCATGAATCCGATAGGAACATCTGTCGGTGTTATCAGGTCATACAGTGCTGGCCAATGCTATGGGGACACACACTTTCTGTGAAATTTTTATCAATACTTGCTATTTGAGGCTGAAAATTGGCCAGAATGAAGCTATTAGAAAACGCGTTCTGGCAGTGCTATCCATTTGTTGAGCAGCACA
>JAADVN010000167.1:0-29489 GCA_023335535.1 Globisporangium spinosum
AGTGTTCGTGACGACGCTCTTGAGGCTCGTCTTGACACTGCGATAGGTCGGTTTTGGCGGTGGCTCCTTCATGTTCCTCGAGTGCGTTCGCTTGAGCTGTGGAGGTGGCTCCGTCATGTCCCCCGTTCGCTTGAGTTGCAAACCCTGGACAAGTGCGCAGATGCGAGCAAATGTAGAACTGGTCAAGCAAAAGAGCGGAGATCGATGGCTGACGTCCCCGTTACCGTACGGTGCCTCACTTTTAAAAGCGAGCGAGGAAGCACCAGTTAAAAGTGAGTGATGGAGACACATTTCCATCGCACACTCACTTTCAACTGGCACTCCTGCGACTCTAACGGATCGAAATGACGGAGACCACGGGAACATTTGCATACATGAATCACACGCTCACACACAAAGAGCTCTTCATGAGGCGTGCCGCATGCTGCATCACACTGTGGAAGAAGCATCTTCGACGCGCGATGACGACGAACGCCACTGCCCTCAGCTGCCGTGCGCCAGTTGTGGAGCTGCTCGACGGTGGTACGGGCGAAGAGCTCTTCAAGCGCGGGCTGCAGGACGACCGCAAAATCTGGTCGGCGAGCGCGCTCGTCCACGAGACGCACCACGAACTGCTCGTCCAGGTGCACGAGTCGTTCCTGGCGGCAGGAGCAGATTTCATCACGTGCAACAACTATGGCGTTACCCCCGGCGTGGGCTTTAGCGAAGTGGATATCGTCAAGCTCACGGTCGTCGCAGGCGCTTTAGCGAACGAGGCGCGAAGGAGATCGGGACGCAAAGACGCCAAGATCTGCGGCTCGCTGCCGCCACTGCTGGAAAGCTACCGCGCAGATAAGGTCGTCGAGTACAACGAAGGCGTACACCTGTACTCGGTCATTGGGAGTGCACTGCTGCCGCACGTGGATCTGTACCTCGCAGAGACGCTGTCATCTGTGGCGGAAGCCAAGATGGCGCTCGTGGGCGTGCAGGACTACCAGAAGCCCGTGATGGTCTCGTTCGCACTCAACAGCCAGGGAAAGATCCGCAGTGGCGAGTGCGTGGACGATGCGGTGAACAAATTATTGCACTTTGTCACGTTCACAGTGCCCAAATTGTCGCTATACGGCATCCTGTTCAACTGCTCGCAGCCAGAGGACGTTTCGAAAGCGCTGCGCGTCCTCAACGCCGCCTCTGAGACGAAAGCGCGGCTAGCTGAGCGCGGCGTGCGTCTGGGAGCGTATGCGAATCGCCTGACCGAGATTCCCGACAACTGGGCTCTGCAGGAGTCTGCTGAGCCGCAGGCAATGCGCAATGATCTGGACGTACAGCGATACACTGACTTTGTGGCGGAGTGGGTTGAGCTCGGTGCTGAAATCGTCGGAGGCTGCTGTGGCATCGGTCCCGAGTACATCAGCAGCGTCCACAAGCGACTCGCGGAGCAGGGGCGTCGACAGGGATAAGAAGACTCGAGCTTCATCTGCATCGATATGTGGCAATGAGATGTGTTGTGAATATTAAGTAAAGACAAAGCATCAGAGCTTTATTAAACAGACATACATACGTGTTGACATTCGCTTCGTCTCGACTGGAATCTGCCTACGATGTGTGCGCGGATAGAAACGCTGCGATGTCATCGTAGTGGAACCGTTTGGCCATCTGCAGCGGCGTCTCAAAGTCGTATAGCGCGGCTTCAGCGGACAGATCGGCGCCAGCGCTCACAAGCAGCTCGACGAGGTCGATGCGGTTCTTCTCGACGGCTTTGTGCAGCGGCGTCATGGTCGTGCGAAGACACACCTGGTCCACATTGCTGGTATTCACTGCTTGCTCTGCTGATGATATATATTGCTTCAGCATGGCGACTGCCTCTTCGTTGTCGCATGCGTCAATAAGAGCGTGCAGATCCATTTGCTCGTGCGCTGGAGTCGACGATGACGATGACGACGCACCCGCTTCGTCGGCAATCAACGCCAGCTCCTGCGCGAACGCGATGCGGTACTTCTCGAGCAGCACTTGCTCCGCGTACGTGTACTCTCGCTGCGGCTGTACATCGAGGTCTTCGGTCCGGTTCGACTGGGTCGCCAGCGCGAACGTGATGTCATGGCCCACGAAGTGCGCAAACTCGCCGTTCTCTTGGAACAAGCTCGAGTGCGTCACCTCGTACCGCTTTCCCTGAAAGGTCACGGTGCGCACGTCTTTGGAGTTCGGATTCGCACGCGAGACGACGTGGTTGAGCGCGCGCGAGCCAAAGCCCATGGGACACTTGCCGCGCGGGCGCTCGCCGTTTGCTGCAAAGCGCACTGCTGGCGGCAGCAGCTGCTCGCGGATCGCGTCCCAGCCTCGCCCCGCGTACAGATCAGCGATCTGCGCGACGACGTCGTACCGCGAGTGGAAGCGCGCATACCACTCTTTCAGCAGCACCATCCTCCGCTCGCTCTTCTCATCGTTGTCGTCATTGAGCAGCGCAATCGGCAGTTGCTGGTCGCGGTAGCTCGCCATCGTCGCGTTGTCCGCGCCGTCCAGGTCCACGCCCATCTGCACCATCAAGTACGTCACGTCGTGCCCACTCCAGAGCATGTAGACGCCACCGCTCGCGTCGAAGAACGGGTCGTCCGTGACGTCGAACACTGTACCGCAGAGCGCGACCCACGCGCCAATGGGCGGATTGTCTTGCAGATCACGCAGCACCAAGCGCGGCGCAGTCGGTCGGCCGAGTGCCACGAGCTTCATCGCGGCGTGCGCGCAGAGCAAGCGCAGTCTCTCCAGACTGCCGCTCTGCAACAGGTAGTAGGACGCGGCCACTGCGGCGCTGGCGCCGGCGACCGCCACGAACGTCTCCTGACTCCAGCCTGCCATCTCGCTCCAGTTGAGCTCTTGAATTCTTTGATTTGAGGTGGAGTGGTGAGAGTGCTTGTTGAGTCGACCGATGTCGGACCTTTGCTGTTGGGTGCCCGACGATGTCGGTCCGTCACCGTGATTTACGGTACGACCGCAAGGTTTCCCTTCATCGAAAAAAAACTGGCCCATACAAAAAAGCAAAGTGAACGAAACGGACGAGCGGCATGGCATGGCATGCGCGCGCACGGGCGGGGCTCAAGACGCGACAGCGTGATTGCTGTGTGTACGTGCACACCGATTTATTCATGTATGGTACGGTATACGAGTCTGTTTGCGCTCTCTACATGTAGCTCAGCTGCTGGCCTCTGTCTAACACGTCTTTCTCTTGCTCTCTTTCAGTGTTGCGCTAGGCAGCGCGCGCCTCGAGCTGCTGCACGCGCGTCTTCAGCGCGCCGATCTCACGCTGCAGCTCCTGCACAGCCTGCGCGGCGTGTGGCATGAGCTTCGAGTAGTCAAGCGACTTGAAGCCGTCGCCGTCGTGGCCGACCGCCTGTGGCAGGATCTGCTCTACTTCATCTGCCAGGAACCCTGCAAAGACGCCCGTGGGAAAGCGCCGAGACGGAAACTCGTCGCGTCGCCATTCGTACGTGACCTGCAGCACAACCACAGCAAGAGCGAGGCAGACAAGAGCAGCAGGCTAAACACGACAGCGCAGGTGTGAGTGGCGAGCGTACGCTGTGCAAATTGACTGAGCTTCGCTGACTGAGAGCACGCACCGGTCGAAGTCGCTTGATAACGTCTGCTGATGACTGCAACTCCTCGACGGAAGTCTTGAATCGCCGGTCGGAAGGGCTGTCGTAACCAGCCGCGTACGCCTTGCCGGTGATGAACACGGCGCCTCCGATCCCGACACCTCTGCTAACGACAAGGGCTCCAGTCGAAGTCGACGTCGAGATGGTGGTTGAACTGACTTGAACGTTTCCGGAGCTAACTGTGAGCCCGTCGCTAGCTGTAATGCCGCCTGCAGTGACGCTGAGTCCGCCAGCCGTCACCGTAACTCATGAGCTCGCAATGAGGATGCCTGTAAGGGTGGCAGCCCCCGAGACGCTTAGAGCATTTGAGAGCGTCGCCGCTCTGCCAATTGTCGCTGTGATACTGACGCTAAGAGCACCTGTGACAGTAGCACCTCCATTGACTTTGAGTGCGCCGGTGGTGGTAGCTGCTCCAGAGACGCTCAGAGTATCAGAGAGAGTGACGGCTCCTCCGATAGCCGCCGTGGTGCTGACACTGAGAGTGCCAGTGACCGTCGCACCTCCATTCGCAGCTAGTGCGCCTGTGATGGTAGTCACCCCAGCAACTTGGAGGGTGCCCGCGATGGTGGTTTTGCCCAGTCCGTCGACCTTGAAGACGACGTTATTTGTCGGCGTCTCTGCGAGGATCATGCTGAAGGCGCTTGCAGCAGTGGTGCTCGATTTGATGTAGAGCGCGCTTGTGGCGTACGCGTTTGAGCTCGCACTGAGGGTGAGTACTGGAGTCCCAGTGGCGCTGTTTGTGAAGCTGCTGGCTCCATCAGTGACAATGAGCGCTCTTGCGACGTTGGCTGCCGCGCCGGTGTTGAGAACTCCTGGGCTTCACGACGAGAGTTGGCGTCGCAGTGTCCGAGCTTTGAGTCGTCAGTCCGCCGTTGTAGATGGTGGTTTTCCCTGAAGCTTCGGCCGAGAACACCTGCATCGCGTTCGCTCGCGCATCGATCAAGAGGTAGTCAGCAGAAGGATATTGAGTGGCGCGTGTGGTGTCCAGCTTGAGCACCGAGCCAGTGTACGTGTTGTTGCTGCTGATTACATTCAAGATGGGGGTTGCGAGCTGATTATCGGCGATGGTGGCGCCACCAGCGACGATCGAGGGCCCATCAGTTCGAATTGTCGTCAGACCGTCCCCTCGAATGTCGACAACTAAAGTCGAAGTGCCGGTGTAAGCTTCAAAGAGCTTGAACAGAGGCGAGAACGATAGGATGGTACGTACTTTGAGCACTGTGCCTCCAAAATTCGGGTTCGTGCTCGCAATCTCCGCGGTTGTGTCTGACATGTCGTTACTAGTGATCGTGGAGCCTCCCGCCTGGACGTTCAAGCCACCTGTGACAACAGTCACGCCAGCCTGTACTTTCGTGTACCCCGTCGAGACCTCCATGTTGCCCGTCAGCAGCTTTGTGTTCCCAAGTCCGTCCATCGTGAGGACCGGGTACGATGCCGACTCGATGACCATGAAGTTGAAGTCATTCGCAGCTCCTTTTGCGGTCTTAAGGTGCAGCACTGTGCCGACATACGTGATGCCCTGCGGGTATACGAGGAATCCGTCGTTGTCGTCGATGCTGTCCGGGACGTTCGATGGCTGGTTGCAGTCGACGGCCTTGAAATCCGCGTAGCGCGCGCACACGCCGTTGGTGAAGTCGCGAGGCCCCGGTTCGAGCAGTACACGTGCTCTACAGCATCACGAAAAGCAACATGGTAGGTCCATCAGCGCTCTGTTCATATTATCGTTGCTGCTTTTGTACAATTGTTCTCCTGCCTTACCGACCACGTTTGTTGTCACGATGTCCGTGATTGCGCAAGTTGAAGTGTTGACGCTGATCACCTGGCTGATGTCACGTGAAGGCGCTTAGCGATGGATTCCCGTCGTGCTGAAGCAGATTGTTCTCTGCGTCGAGGTGGACCCACTCGGTGAATGCGACGACGTATGTTGCGCTTTGCACTGTGCTATCAAACGCAGTGACTATGCACGTAGCGCGCGCGAACTTCCTCATTTGCATAAACGCCGCCGCACAAGACGCGTCAGTGTTGACAGCGCCGTTTGCGCTCAGAGTTGCAGTCTGACTATTGAAGGAGATGCGAATCGAGCTAGCGAGTGGAGCTGCGGTGGTCCCTCCAGTAGTGATCTTGACCGTTCGGTAGCCTTGGCCGGTGGTCAATGGATCGTCGTTCTTCGGGCACATTTCTGCGCAGAGAGCGATCATTATGAACGGTCAGCGCGAATCGCGGTGGCGAGAGGAAGCCAAGATGTGTGCAAGCATTCATCCATACAACTACGTACTCTGGGAGCAGTCTGGACCAGTGCAGCCTGTGTCGCACAAACAGGCGTGAATGCTGTCCTCCCAATTGTTGTTCACCGGTCCGACGCCGTTGCTTCCAACGTCAGGCAAAGTGTCGGATCCGTATTGAAGCCCGAGCGTCGCCAGAGAGTAGCAGAGACCATGTCCGGAGCAGTCGTTGGGGCATTTCACTGCGAAGAAATTAAACAAACCAACGCTGAAGTGAGCTTCATAAAAAGACATAGAGTGCGCATCACGAGCGCATCAATTCGACACTTACTGCGCTGACACGCAGCCCCCCCGTGAATCCAGTGAAGCAGACGCACTCGCCCTGTTTTGTGTGGCATGACCAAAGCACAAAGATTAGCTTCAGAAGCAAAGGCAAACGACCGTATCCATTCGTCTCGGTTCTCGAAGTGGTAACTTTGAGTACTCGCAGAGCCCCCTGTTGGAACACTCGGTGCCGGCGTTCGCTACGTTCGCTGCCGATGCTTTATCCGCCCACACTGGTTCCGTGGGGCACTTGCGCAACGAGCAATCCGGAGCGACACTCCAATCCGCATCACACGTGCACTGGCTGTAAACGCACACAATTCCCACAAACCACACAATATTTGCGAACTACAACACACGTCAAGACGACGCGAGAACAAGGTACCAAGTGCTTCGCAGCACCACACTGCTCGCGACCCGAGCACGAGTTCGCACACGCGGCGCCGACCACGTCGACAAACGCCGCACTCACAAGCAAAAGCAGCATCACGAGCGCCCACAAGACCTGACGCGGTAGCGAACCAGTCCCGTCATGCCGCCCATCGCTGCGCTTTTCAGCTCGATTGGTCTCCTTCATCGTCTTCAACTTGTCCTTTTTTGTTTGATCTTGCCCTATGCGACGCGAAAAAAGCACCATTTTGACAGCGACAGTCAGTGCAGACAAGATACAAAGTGAGAGGCAGCGGACGAAGACGCAGCAGCAGCGGGTCTGTCGCTCTAGCCCTCGCTCACAATCTCGATCGCTGCGCGCGCGTGCGCGTGTGTCTGGTGTTCCGCGTCTCGCGCGGCGGCGCAGGAGCTCTTCGCTGCTGCTGCTATGCTTGTACTGGAGGCGGCGAATCCCAAAGTGACGCTTGAAGATCGCGGCGGCGCGCGACTACTCGGAGGATCCAACCTACGAAAAGATCCTCCTTCGTAATGATTGGATGAAATCAAGAATTTAAATGATTGGCTAAAATCGAAAAAAATGCTTTGATAAGCAACGAGACATTTCAAAACAGCTTATGGATACAAATCAGTATGAAACGTCACTTCAGTTTAACAGTGACGTTTCGTGCAAATCAAATTGATCGAAGGTCGTAGGATCCAGCCTTCAAGCGATTCTTCCATATTATTGGACAAAATCAATCATTTAATTGATTGGCTAAAACTGAAAAAGCAGAATCGTCACTATCAAAAGTGAACCATCTTTTCGTTGGTGTATATCGTAGGATCCAGGATGCAACACATACAAGACCTCCTTCACATGGTTGGGTAAAGCAGCGCGTAAATTGACAAACCAAAAAGCTGTCCACAAAAACTGTCGCTTTTGTGGGAAAATGTCGGAGTACAAAATATCACACAGACGATTGGTACTGGCGTTGCGATCCGCCATGCACGCTCAAGACTTGTCATCTCAATCACTTGATGTTTCATGACGTTACAATTTGATGCAATGGACAATGAGTTCAATCACTTGACCTTTCATAACTCTTCATTACGTTTCGTTCAATGCGAGTGTCTCCTCAATCACTTGCTCATGAGCTTCGAGCTTTGAACCCGGTAGTTTTACAGCTCTACGAAATTGTCGAGACGAAAGTGGGTATATTGTCGCATACAATTCCCAAGATCCAAATAAAAAAAATGGCTCACCCAAAGACAACTCGTAGCCCTCATTTTTTGGAGATTGTCTGTGGGTGAGCCAAATATCGATTTGCATCTTGGGAATTGTATGCAGCAGGATACCCAAAACGTTTGAGTTGTCTAAATGGAGGCCCTAATTTAGACGCGAGAGTAATGTAGGGAAAATGGACGTTGGGCTATTATGCCTTTCTATAGTATTAAGGATAATACAGATTTATGGATACTGTTTTAAAGAATTGAAAGCTTCTAATTTAGTATTAGAATTGTCAAATATTATTCTTATTTTGTGCTGAAAATTTGTAGCACTCAGTACTGCTTTCAGTTATATTATCCTTAACTTAATACGATCAGAGCATCTTTTGTATCGACTCGCTGCTGTTGTAAGTTGGGACATTAATAAGTTCGCGAGTGACAAAATTGCGCTGTAATAGGAGAGCATACAAAACGCCATACGATTCACTTTCTTCACTATCGAAATGCATTTTGGCGCAAAGTGGGATTTTCACGAATCTGTGCCAAAATGCCGTCCATAGTGACGAAAGTGAATCATATAGAGATTTGTATACTTTGGCGACACTTTGCATTTTGGCACACATTTCAATAGGGCTCCTCGATAGTGAATCTTACGAGTTTCCACATGTTCTTCGATAGATATTCACTGTCTCATCCAATTAGCAAGACACTGGAAGATCCAAATGGAAGCGAATGCAGCGCTTCAACGCCGGCGCGTGGCTCACGTAGCTGCCGCTACTGCTGCCCCAGGCGGTGCCCCCGCCACTGCCGACGGCGGCGCGTACGAGCTGCTGGATGTAGACGTGGACAAGCCTGTGAAGAAGCCGCAGCAGATCGAAACGCTGCTGACGAGCCGCGTGGCGTGGGGGGACGTCGCGCCGCTCGTCTTCTTCGGCACGAGCGACGGCTCGCTGCACTGCTACGTGCCGTCGACGGGCGCGTCGCCTGCGGCAGCTGTAGTGGTGGCGCCAGCGGCAGCGACAGCGGCGGTGGGCCAGCTCACGTACCTGCGCTGGCACACGTCGTACAAGAAAGTGTTTCACGCGTGCGCGCAGTTCCTGGACTCGTGGGGAGTCTTCCTCACGCTCTACGACGCGAAGCTGGCGCTCTACGCGCTACCACTGCAGAGCAACCCGGAGATCGACGGCAGCGCATCGTCATCGATCATGAAAGGCATGGGTATCGGTATGGGTGGCAATAGCAGCAGCAACCGCGACAAGATGCTGGTGGTGGATGAGACCAAGCAGACGGCGCTGTTCGCCGCGCACGAAGGCGCGAAAGTGGTGGTCAGTCTCTCCAAGCAGCACACCCTCCGGGTCTATGACTGGACGGTCAACCGCACGCTGGAGTTGCGTGCGCAGCATGAGCTGCCGCTATTGCTCGCTGTTAATCTGGAGAGCAGTGGTGGATCAGCGTCCTCGTCTACGATGGCAGCGCTGTCGCCGTCGGCACTTCCGGTGCAGAAGATGATCGTCATGGGCGAGAGCCACCTGTTCCTGCAGTTCAAGAGGGAGTGGTGCGTGCTCAACATCGATAGCGGCAAGTTCATCGAGATGCGTGTGCAAGACGGCAGCACGGCGCTCAGCTTGGACGCGGTCGCGAGCGCCATCGCGGTGCCAAGCCGGCAAACGGGGCTGCACCACCACAGCCACCAGCTGCGCGACGTATTCCTCACGGGCAAGCACAGCGCGGCGATCATCGCGCTTACAGTGGACAATGAGGACGAAGAAGAGGCGACGATCATTGACGAGAGGATGCGCTCGAACCCGCAGAATGTCTCGGACGACCGCGTGTGCGTCAAAGTGGAGCGCGTGCTCGAGTACAACGTGGCGCCGCGCGGCGCATATTACCACCACCCGCTGCTGTTGCTCGACCAGCAGGACAAGCTCGCGGTATATAACATTGGCTCGATGCGTCTGCTGCAGAGCATCCCGACCAAGTCTCTGTATGGCGCGTCGTCTGCGGTTTCGATTGAGAAGCTCGCGAGTCGCAGCAGCAGAAGCTCTGACATGCTGTCTTTCCAGCAGTACACGGAGACCACTGCGGATCTGCCGGCATCCTTCTTCACAGCATCGGCGCCTTTTAGTCTCCAGCTGCTAAAGATGAAGCCTATTGAGCTGCTTGTGAAGCAGGCGCAGACCGTGCACCGCGTGGAAGACGCAGTCGCGCTCTGCAAGCTGTGCCCCGAGGACTGCAACTTGAATGACGAAGATCTGCGCGCGCTCTATGCGCAGCACGCGTTCGAGCTCTTCCGCAGCGGACAGTACCGCAAGGCGATGTCATTCTTCCTGGAGAGCGAGCTGGATGTGCTGCAGGTGCTACTGACGCTCTACCCGCGCGACCTGCTGCCGAGAAGCAGTGGAGGCGCTGGGGCTGCAAAGAGCAGTCCTCGGCACCACGCGACAGACCTGAAGGGCGACGCACTCGTGCAGAGCCTGCTGGCGCTGATTCTCCTGCTGCGCCACCGACGCGACTCGCTGGTGAACAACCCCACAACCGTAGCAGCTCAGAACGATTTCCGCACCAACCAAAAACAGCAGAATGGCGGAGACAAGAAGCTCGAGATCATTGACACAGTACTGCTCAAGTGTCTGGTTCTGATTTGCGAGAAGGAAGAGCACGTGCAAGTGGCAAAGAAAGAGCTCATGGCGCTCGTGTCGGGCAAAAACTACTGCGAGATGGGCGAAGCAGAGATTTTCCTGCGCTCGCACCGCCAGTTCAAGGCGCTGCTGGCGTTCTACGCGGCCCGCAAGGAACACCGCAAGGCGCTCGAGCTGCTGGAAGACCTGGAGCGAACTGCGAGTGCCAGTGAGAAAGCAGCAGCGACTGCAACAACCACGACGACACCGTCATTGCCTGTAGGTGCAGAAGAGAGCTTGCAGACGTCGGAGGAGTACATGGTGCTCATCAAAGAGTACCTCCAGCGGCTCGGCCAGAGCAAAGCCGAGCTCGTGTTCGAGTTCTCGCGCCGTGTGATCGCCGTGAAGCCCGCGCTTGGGCTCTCAATCTTCACGCAGCGCAAGGTGCGCGAGCAGAAGGAAGATATCGATCCATCGCTGATTTTGATCCACTTGAAGACCTGCGAGGTCCAGGCTGGCGGAGCTGATGAAAGCTCGGCGATAACTTCTGGAGGCGCAGGGTCTCCATTGAAAAGCGGGTCGTCGTCTACTACGGTGACTACTACGGACGCAAAATCTACTACCACATCTACAAAGGCAACACTGCCGCTGATCGATCCACGGTTCCTGGCGATCGAGTACCTGACGCAAGTGATCTTCGATGGGAAAACGCCGATTGCCTCGCGCCTCCACGACGACGTGGTCTACCTCTTGCTCGACGCGATCAACATGGAGCTGCACGCCCACAACAACAGCCGCAGCAACAGTGCCAGCAACGTCACTCGCTTGACCAGCCGCGTGAGCTCGCAACAAGGTCTTGCCGGCGCATTGCGGAGGAAGCTTATCGTGTTCCTGGAATCCGAGAGCAGCGCGTACCACCCGGAGCGCATGCTCAGCCGGACGCCCATGGACATGGTCGACGAGCGCGCCGCGCTGCTCTCCAAGCTCGGTCGCCACCACGAAGTGCTGCAGCTCTACACCATCAAACTCAAGGACGCGTCGCTCGCGGAGAGCTATTGCAACCGCTGCTATGATACCAAGCTCGCGGACTCGTCCATTTACTCGGCGTTGCTGCGTTTGTATTTGCGACCGCTACCGCCGCAGCTGGCAGCGATGGGGGTGTCGTCATCAGGTCCATCGCTTCTCCGGCACCAGCGATCCACCAGCTCTTCATCATCGTCTCCATCTTCAGCGTTCTTATCCAGCGAAGCGGTCGCTGTGGCGGTGGGCATCCTGAACAAGTACCCGGAGCGCATCGACGTGCCGACCGCGTTGGAGCTGCTCCCGCCGGACGTGCCCGTAGCATCGCTCTCAGTCTTCTTCCGCCGCGTGCTTGAGTGCCAGGTGGAGCGCTACCGCAACGGCCAGGTGAAGAAGCAGCTGTCCAAGATGGAGAACTTCAAGATCCGGCAGACGCTCTCCACGAAGCGCAAGGGCTCGGTCACGGTCTGGTCGTCGCACTGCTGCCAGGGTTGTGGCAGGAAACTCGGCACAGGCACGTTCGTGCGGCTCCCTGGCGGCGCGCTGCTCCATTACGCGTGCCAGCCAGCAGCAATGTAATGTGCGTGTTAGCTTTGCGTTGCAGGTAAGTCATTGTATCGCAGCGTCACGGGTTTCTTCCAGGACGACTGTCCGTTGCGTTTATCGAAATAATAGTATTGTCGAGTCTGCGGGTCATACACTTTCTGGATGCGCGCGTAGAGCAACTGATAGAGCTCGTTGCGAGCCACACAGTAGCGCAGGAAGCCTCGGAGCACGCCGGCGGCCTCTTGCGGATCTACGATCGCGGCATCGCTTGATGCGCTGCACAATGCGCACGTCCTGGTCGTCGATCATCCAGGGCTTCTCCCACTTGACGACGCCGGTCTTCTTGTTATAGTAGTAGTAGTGGTCCGTGACCGGGTCGTAGATCTTCTCGTACGTCTCGAAGAGCAGCTGGAGGAGTTGGTCGCGCGCCTTGCAGGCTCGCCACACGCGTTGCAGGCGACACGCGGCATCGTCACGGGACATCTGACGGAACTTCTGGAGCCGCCGCTTGTGGCACTTGACGCGAGCGTGCTCGCTTATGTAGGGACCTGATGCTGCTGCTGATATGGAGAGAGCTTTTTGAGGCGAGGAGCTCTTCAGAGCCTCTGGGACAATGGTGCTCTTGCGTGCTGAGAGCGACTTGTTCCGCGAACTCGCCCCAGTCGCTGCTGTTTCTTCCTCTTCGTCCATTCCCAGATCAAACTCGCTGAACACCGCGGGCTTGAGCCAGGACGCCGCGTGCAGCACCGTGTCGTAGTAGTAGGGCTTGCCTGTGTTCGGATCCATGAGCTTGCGGTACTGGCGACTCGGGAGCTCGAAGAACTGTTTGCGGCACACGAAGCGCCGGAAAAGCGCCTGGATCGTGCGCGCAGCAGCGTCCGGGTCCACGAACTTCTCTCTGCGCGTCTGCCTCTTCCTGCGCTTTTGAGGCGACGCTGAAGCCGCCTTGGTGCCGGCGGTACTCTTGCTCTTCTCATCAGACTCCGGGTCCTCGTTGTCGCGCAGCAGCTTTGGTTTCTCCTACGTTGACTCCTCCGTGACCGTGTTGTAATAGAAGTGCAAACCGGACACGTCGTCGAAGATCTTCTTATAGTGCGACTGGATGATTTTCTTGACGCGTTTGCGCTACTGGAACGTGCGGAAGAGCGACTGAAGCACGCGCGCGGCGTCGTCAGGTGTCATGCTCGCGAACCGTTTCAGGCACTGGATCTCGATCGGATCGCCCAGGTTATACAGGCGTCGGAGCAGCGCTGGCGGCATCCACAGGACCTTGGGTTTCCCAGTTGGCGTCATAGAGATAATGCCAAATGGCCCCTGGCGAGCGATGTAGTACACCTGCTCCTTCTCGAGGTCAAAGTGCTTCTCGTACATCTTTTGCAGGTGCTTCTTCACGGCTCGTCGTGCCAGGCAGCCTCGTCGACCGACCTGCATGATCGTCGCGGCCTCGACCTTAGTCAGCAGCGACTTGATGACCAGCAGCACGTCGGGGTCACGAATCGGAATGTCGACGTCGAGACCGATCTCCGGCGGCTGCTGCCAGGAGACCTTGTCGCGCCAGAGGTTATAGTAGAAGAACGCGTTGTGCTTGATTCTGAACATGCGTTGGTAGTGCTTCTCGCGGGCCTTTTGCAACAGGTGCCGTACTTTTCTGGCGCGATAGAGACACTGCAGCTTGCGGACCGCTTCGTATTCGCTCAGCGGCGCGCCTTTTGGTCGGAGACCATGCAACTGCTTCTCGTGGAAGCAGTGGCGACACACCCAGAGCTTCAGGGGCGACGGCTGGAACCCTTCGCACCGCCAGCAGACGCGACAGAGCGGTGCATGATCGCATCGATGTCGATGTCCTCAATGCGCTGTGCCTCTCGCACTTCCGCTTGCTCGCGAGCCTTGTGGTCGACTTGCGGCTCGAGTCTCGGTGTGTGGGGGGGGAGGGGGTAGCGGATGGTTGTTCAGGCTCTTCTTCACGGAGAAGCACGAGGATGACAGCGGCACAGGCGGGATCTTGCGCAGGTCCAGTCTCGGGGCCACGGTCGGCTGCGCACACCAGAGTCGATGCGCCTCGCGTTTCTCGCAGCTCTCGGCGTCGCGCGAGAGCGTGTTGAAGAGGACAAACGTGCGTCCACATGAAAGCGACGCGATCCGCCCGAAGGACGAACCGTCTCGCAGCTACACTTTCTGCGGATGCGGACTAAACTGCTGGACACTCCCCCACATGAACACCTGGTTCTCGGTCGTGAGCACGGCCGTGTGGTGCATCCCGCACGCGATCTGAGTGGCCAGCTGCTCGTTCACGACCTTGCCTTGCGGCACGCGGACGCAGCGTGGTTCGTGGAGAACCTACTGCATGCCTGCCCCTAGCTTTGGCAACACAAAACATAGCAATACAAAGCAGGTAGGCGCCAATAGCAACAGACAGCTGCAGATCAATATCTTCTAATGCTCGTACCCTACCTGCCCGTAGATGCCAGTACCCCACATGAACACTCGTCCGCTCGTCGCCTGTTGATCCTCTGCCGCGATGCACGCACTATGCCACGTCCCACACGCGATCTCCAGCACCACGAGCATCTCGAGCCTCCCGCGGACCATCGCGGGCTTGCCGATCTGCTCCTGAGCTTTGAAATCCCCGTGATCGAGCCGTCCACCGTCGTTGCAGCCCCAGGAGAACGCTTTGCCCTCGACCGAGAGCGCCATCGAGTGCAGCGCCCCGCACGCGACTTTGCGAATGTTGACGGCGCGTAAGCGCTCCGCTTGGTGCATCACGAATGGCTTGGGGAACGCCACGCTGCTGCCGTTGACCGTGCCACTGTTGCTAGGCTTTTGGTTACCACTTGGACCAATCGTTGTTGTCCCCAGCTGCCCGTACGAGTTGCTGCCCCAGCAGAACGTGACGCCGTCACGCCCGGCCACTTCGTCACAGACCGCGATCGTGTGGTGGCGACCGACGGCCACCGCGACAGCTCTGTACGTCGCGATCGCGGCCACGACGGTCGCGCGGTTCCTCGCGACGGCGTCCGCCGACTCGACAGGGAAACCCAGTCCCCCGTGCGGGTTGTCGCCTCAGGAGAAGAGCTCCCTGGCCTTCGCGAGCGCCACCGCGCGCGACCGCGCGACCTTGACGTTCACGACGTGCTTGGTACGCAGCGTGTGCATGAAGACCGGGTTCACGAGCCAGCGACTCTCGATCGGGTCGTCGAAATGGGCACTGACACCGCTTTGAACTGAGTAAAGCACTGCAGAGTCCAACTTGGGAGGACAGCCCGCCGGTCTTGCAGAGCCAGAGCGCCCCTCGCGTGGTGTCGACCGCGTACACTGCGTCGGAATCAGGACCCTGTAAGCAAAGGAATGAGTTGAGGCTGGGTTCAGTTCGGCTAGCGTCCAATGGCAAAATGGTCATCCTCGCATGAACCTACTGCCGCAACGCTCGTGATGCCCTTGCCACGCAATGGACGGATGTCGATCGGCTCGGCACCAGGGTACGCCTCGCAAAAGTACACGGTGCCCTGCCCTAGAAGTACAAGTTAGCCAGGAGCATACGATCGGTGTACCCACCCATCCATCCATGCGAATTGCCTTGGCTCGAAGAGCGTACCTTTGGCGTGGATCTCGAGGGCCTTTGTGGCCGCTTCGCCTGCCAGGTCGTTCACGCGCACGTGCTGGTCCACCCAGCGCTGGATACGACCGAGCAGCAGCACTTTCTTGCCCGTGGACGGCAGGTTGAGCGACAACGCGACCAGGCGGAGCTCTTCGCGCTTGAGCGTGCGCAAGTCCACGGACCGCTAGTGCCTGCAGTCGCGCGTGTGGTGGAACGCGCGCAGCGCCTGGGATGACTGCGTGATGCTCGAGCGGTTGGCGCGGAACGCCTTGCGCAGCAGGTATGACCGGAAGCACTTCTGGATCATGGTGGTCGCAAGCACCTGGCGGCGCTTCTTGCGACCGGGTCGCCATCCTGGGTAGAGCTTGGGCGTCGGCTTCTTCTTGCGCTTCGGGTCCATCTTTGTTGCGCCTTGGGATTTGGAAAATGGTTTGGTGCGGCTCCAAGCGACGCGCCTGTGGACGATCACCGCGCTGGGGGTATTTCGGTCAACTGGTGGGACTTCTTGAGGCTCACCGACTGGTTGGCTACTTCAACTTGGTGATGAGATGAGATGGATGGAGGATGGAGGAGGACACGCTCTGCCAGACACTGGACAGGCAGGCAGACTCCTTACTCCTCGAGGCTCTCTCGGGTGGGTTCTCTTCTCGGTGTGTATTGTAATAAATCCTCAACAACAACAGAAGAGCACATACAATTCTAGCCTACTACCTAGCCCATCCACTACATACCCACTTTGTCTTGTCTTGACTTGAAAACTTTGTGCGCTCTCTCTCACTCTCATCGACGGAGCTCTATCTAAAACACGCCGACACACCAGCGCTGGTACTTGTCGTACCACTTTGTGCGCCAGTTGTCGAGCGACGCGTCGATGAGGCTGTGCACAAAGTCCTCGCACGAGTTGATGTCGAGCTCCGGCTGGAACCGCGCCGCCAGCCGCTCGACCGTGCCCTTCGGGTCGCCCGCGAAGCACGGCAGGTGCTCGTTGCCGTTTAGCATCATCTCCACCAGCAGGATGAACCGATGGCGGTACTTGCGCGCCACGAGGAACGCGCGCACGCAGAGCGATCGGAACTGGCGGAACGACGCCGAGCGCGGCCCGCCCATGAGCTCCACAAAGTCGCTCGTGAGCTTGAACGGCGCCTGCTCGAACGCCATGTTGCCCGGGTTGTTTGACAAGATGAACCCAAAGTCAATGTGGATGATGTGACCCTCAGCGTCTAGCAGGATGTTGCCGTTGTGCCGGTCTTTCACCTGCAGCAAGTAGCACACGATCGCGTACCCGGCCATGCTGCTCACAAAGTTTGACCGCGCCTTGCGGAACTCGGACGACCCTGGCTCGCCAAAGTGCCGCACGAAGAAGTCGAGCAGCGTCGTGAACGCGCGGTCGTTGCGCTTGAGCGAGTCGATCGAGATCGTGTCGGCGATCGCTTCGACGAGCCCCGCGGTGGGCGAGATCGCGATCACGTCGTACGGACGCAGGAACACCGGCAGCTTGCCCTCTTCAAACACTTTTGCGAACTGCTGGATGAGCTGCGCTGCCAGCTGCTCCTGGCGCAAGTCGTCGTTGCTCTTGACGATCACCGGCAGCAAGCGCCAGCCTGGCTGGTCTCCAAACTCTGACTTGGCCTGGATGCGGCGCTCCTTTTCGGCCCAGCGCTCGGTGAAGATCACAAGCGGCTGGTCGCCGCCACGGCGCGTCGCCGACGGCGGCCCGGCCTCGTTGCTCTCGTCCTGCTCGTCCATCATCATCCACTTGCTGTCGCGCTCCGAGAGCGTCAGCAGGAACTGGTCCGTGCTGTCAAAGCGCACGAGCGGGCGGGGCGAAGTGGGCGAACCCAGCGACTGCGGTGAAAGCAGCGTGTCGGACTTGGGCGAGTACATCGAGTCTTCCGGCTCGTACTGCGTGATGGCCCCTGCTGCTGTTGGGGAGTGCGGTCCAGGAGCTACGCGTCGACCGTACGCCACTCCATTGCCGCCACCACTGCCAGATGTGTCAATAGTGAGACTGAACTTCGACACGTCGTTGGGAAATGACTGGGACGGACTGAGCAGCTTGTTGGTCATTTGGCTACCAGTTTCATTCTCCCCCTCATGGTCGTTGCTGCTACCGAGCAGCGCCTCGTGCGGCGTACCTCGCACGTCGTTGGCGCTGCTGTTGGCGTTGCTGTTGTTGCTGTTGTTCTTCGCTGCGCCGGGCATCTTTTGCACCAGCGTGTCGATGAGTCCGTTGAAGAGCTCGCCTGGTTGCGGGATCGACGACGTGATGTGCTGCGAGAACGAGCGCTTGCGCGGACTCGAGATCGGCTTGTGCTCGCTCCAGAAGCCGAGCTTCGCGGCGTCCGGCGAGACCATCGGCGGTCGCTCGCCTGATCCTGCCGGTCCTGATCCTGTTGATCCCCCGGAGGCGGCGGTGGCGGCCTTGAGCAGATCGCTCTGTGACGACGAGTCCCAGAGACTGAGCGTGAATCGGCGGCCCTTGAACATGCTCCCGCGCTTGCGGCGCGCTTTCTTGACCTCCAGCGGCGACGGGTAGCTCACCACTTCGGCGCACAGCAAGTACGGTACACGTTCCTAGAGAAACAAGTATACACACAAACAACAACAACAACAACAACAACAGCACAAGCGCAAGTCAGGACAAGTTTGTTGTGCGGTATTTGGGAAAGCAAACAAACAACACTTTGCTTCTCCAAAAACCATTTGCGAGAAAAACCAAACGTACCCGAGTGGAGAATGTGAAGCTCTCTTCGACGTGGATGCGCTTGAGTCGGTGGTACGGATCGCCCACGGGCAGGTAGAGCGAATTGCTCGGCAGATACTGCGCCTCAATGTCGAGCAACCACTGGCGCAGCTTTTACAACAAACAAAACAAAACAAGTATACACACAGCACAACACTGTCAGCCAACAAGAAAGCAAACAACTATACCAATCACAAAATAACAGCATCCACACAACTCTGCGTACCATGTTGTTGCGCTGGTTGTAGGCGACAGACCGCAAATTGGACGACAGGTTGGCGAGCGCATTGAGGAACGTCGTCTCTTTCTCAAACGGGTCGCCCATCACACTGTTGCCGCCACCGCCTTGCTCGAGGTCCTGGAACGTGAAGTAATGGTCGTCGTCTCGTTGCGACAGCAGCGCTTCGACCTCCTGCGGCGCGCACGAGAGCAGCGTGTGGCGGTCCGCCATCCCTCCACCTCCACTGCTCCGTCTGCCGCTGCGTTGGTCCGACCTCTGCTGCTGCTGATAGTCGTTGTCATTGTCGTTCTGGCCCTGCTGGTGGCTCTCACTAGCATTGTCAACTGGCGGGAACTCGACCGCGCGCGCCGGGATCTGCCCGCGGTCCGACACTTCTTCGATCAGCATCTTGACGCGCTTGTTGTTCTCCTCTGTGGGGAACGCCGGACTCGCGACGCAGTACGACTGCAGGTACCAGAGGACTTTGTGGGCGAACACGTGCGAGAGCGAGCACTTCTCCAGCAGGATGACGCAGAGCTGCGGACTTTGCACAAACGCACCGTGCAGCAGGAACGAGCACAGTTGCGGCAGGTAAAACTCGAACGCCTGCGGGTTGCGCTCGTAGGCGCCAGCGAGGCGCTCCACCGCGCCGCCGCGGTGCGCGTAGAGTCGCACGATGGCTTCAAACGTCGGGTCGGTCTGCTTCTTCTTGAACTGCTTGACCAGCTGAGCCCACTTGGTGCGCCAGAGCGCCAGTCGAACGTCGTCGTGCTGCTGCTGTTGCTGGTAGTACAGCGACGTCGACGGCGCGAGCAGGTCTGAGCGCTCGCCCAGCACGTCGCGCATGAGGCTGTCGTCCGCGAGCTTGCCGCGGCTGTGGTTGAGCTGCATGATGTAGCCGAACTGCAGCATGGAGCTGAAGAGCGAGAGCACCCAGAGCGTGTACACGTACGTGACGCCCCAGCGCAGGCCGCGGAAGCGCTGGAACGAGTGCGCGTCCTGCCAGAAGATCACGGGCTGCAGACAACTGAGCGCACAGAGCACTGCTTCAAAGAGGAACACGAAGAACACGAAGAGCCGCGTCGCCGGTGCGCGCTTGCTCGCCTGCCGGATGTAGATGAAGAGCACGACGCGCAGCAGCGAGAGCGCTGCCATGGCTGCCAGTGACTGCTTGAAGTGCAGCGCCGCGCGCAGGTCCTCGCGCACGAGCTCTGCGCGCTGGTTGGCCACGGGCGTGAGCACGTACCAGAGCAGCACGGCCAGCTCCGCCGAGAGCGTCACGACGTTGAGGAGCCCCATGCGGACGGCCTGGCCTATCTATCTATCGGCAGCGCAGCGTCTCAGGCACGCACAGATACTGCGGGTATAACAGGAAGAGGAGCGAACGGAGAGCTCTGCGCGCACTCAACCCTTGCAGTCGCGCGTCCACCTCGCGCAGTTGCTTCTGCGGCGTGGGAACGGGAGGAGGGGGAATCAGGATCGATGGATCCCTTCTCGAGTGAGCCTTCTCGCGAATCAGTCGGGAAGACTGGAGGCGCGGCTTGACAAACATGCATCCATGACGGCTTTCAATCTGAAACAGGACAGTTTTGGCGTCGGTTTTCCGACATAAAAGCAGTACATTTTAAGGACTTTTGGATCCACTTTGGTTCTAGACTACTGACTTGCGTTCGTGATTGGGATAAAAGCAATGCTCTCTGCCATCGCGACCGAGGTTTTTCATGCCGCCATGAGGTTTTACTGGACAAAACGGGACAAAATGTCTGCCTTTCGAAAAAAAACGGGCGGATCTTGCGCTGTCCAACAAAAAAACTGGTGGGAACTGGTTTGGATCCTTCAGAATCAGGAGTGCTGCTGTTCTCTTGTGGGCTTGGTGGTGGAGGAATCACGTCCTGCGAATGAATGGTGCGGCCACAGCAAAGCAGCTCCGCCCGTTTTGTATTTGTATGCGAGGCTTTTCTGTGCGTGCTGCTTGGTCTCTCTCTCTCTCTCTCTCTCTCTCTCTCTTGGCGAACTCTTGTGTCTTTCTTCCTAATTATCGACAGCGAATGAGCGCGAGTGAGGGGGAGTTGCTCGTTAGTATGGACGGTGGCGACGGTCTCCTCCGCCTCCGCCGTATCGACTGCCACCACCACCGCCACCTCCATATCTATCGCCACCACCCCCGCCGTATCTATCACCTCCGCCGCCGCCGCCGTATCGACCGCCACGACCACCGCCGCGTCCGCCGCCACCACCACCACCGGCGCCGCCCATCCAGCCTCCGACAGGAGGCTCCGGCTTGCCTGCTAACTCCACCTTGATCGTCTTGCCACGAATCTCTTGACCTATTGTACGGTAGGAAGAGAGAGAGCGTGAATGTGAGCACTGGAACAAGCCAATCCGACACCAGCGACAGAGAATAACAGATGGAAACAAGAAGCACACCGTTGAAGAATGACGGCGCCGTACGCGCTGCATTCGCGTCCTCGTACGTGATCACGGCGTCACCCTTGACCTGGCCGCTGTCGTCTGTGTACACCTTGATCTTGAACGGCCACTGGTCCTTGTAGCCGCGCTTCTGCTTCTCGCGCGCGACCACGCCGATCGCGCCAAACATCTCTTGCAGCTCGTCCGACGTGATGTCGCTCGGCAGGTTCGACACGTATATCCGCGCCCACGTCGGGTCGTTCTCGGCCTCTTTCACGGGGTCCCACGTGGAGCTGCTCACCGGCTGCTGCTCGCTCTCCTGGTCATGCTGCTCCGCTCGGTCATTACCATTGCGGCTGCTGCTGCTGTCTGGAGCTGCTGCTGCAGACTCAGATCGGCGAACTGGTGGCGATCCGCTGCGTCGCTCCGAGTAGCGGCTGCCGCGGTCACCGTCTCGGTCACGAGATCGGTCCCGGTCACCGCGACCATTCCGGTCGCTTCTATCGCTGCGGTCACCTCTGTCGCCGCGGTCGCTGTAGCGGTCGCGCGACGAGTAGCTGCTGCCTCCACCGCCGTATCGGCTGCTGCGATCGCCGTCGCGGTCTCTGCCACCGCCACCGCCATAGCGGTCGCCTCGATAGCCGCCAGCTCGCCCACTCATCCTGCTTGGAATGGATGCTTGCTTGCTGCTTTGAATTGTGTCGTCCCCCTTTTTTCAGCCAGTCCACGACATGGACACTCAATCAAACGTTGGTTTCGGCAATCAGGCGTTGGTTCCATTGGGCAATTGTGTCCCGAATATAACGGACAAGTATCCCGAACAGTAATAGTGGTGCTGAAGGTATACGCTCGAAGTTGGTCACTGTACTCTTGGATGTTGCTGTTGTTCATCTTGACAAAAACAATGAGCATGCTTATTCATACTTGTGGTTGTCAGAAGTCGTCTTTCTGAAGTATACATAAATGAGACAGTCTCGGACGTCCTCTCATCATCGAACCATAGCAAATTCCGATACTAAAACCATTTGTGTATACTAATGTCGAATAAAGTCCCAAATCACATTTTATTCTCAAGAGTTTTTCCGTAGTATACTTACGACGAGCAAGCCAGCGTGAATTAAAAATAGCGGCACATCCCCAGTTGGATTCCGAGTTTGCTTTCACCATACAAATCCCAAGTATGACTCGCGCCTGAGAAAAACAGGCCAACAACAACAGCACAGAACGAGAAACTCCCGCAAGCGCGCAGACTCAAGTCACGCACGCGCACGAGCGAGAAACAGGAAGCAGGCGGGCGAGCAACAGGACCAAGCGCCATGGAGGAGAAGTCCAGGAAACCCGAAGGTGTGTATATAGGGAAACGCGCTCGCTCATGGGCTCTTGCTACGAGCGCTGAGGTGGTGGTGGTGGCCGGGAGAACGCCCAACACCGCGCTCGCTTTTTTTGTGGGCGAGCCCGTTGATTACGCCGCGCTTGTTCAGCATGTGGGGTTTGTTTACATGTGTGTAAAGTGGGCGAGTGCTAATAAGCTGTGGGTATGAATATATGGCATGTATGTATTCGTGTGTGTGTGTGCAGATACGCCGTTCAAGCAGCAGAAGCTGAAGGCGTGGCAGCCAATCCTGACGCCGAACTGGGTCATCGGCTCGTTCGCGCTCGTGGGGCTCATCTTCATCCCGATCGGCATCATCCTGCACACCGAGTCGGACAATGTGCGTTTCTTATTTATTCACACGAGGGGCTAAATGCTAATGGTAACGACAGCGTCTGTTCATAATGAACTAATCCTTTCTGTCTGTCTATTTCGATGACGCACACACGCACAGGTGGTCGAGTACTCGATCCAGTACGACGGCCAGGACGCGAACACAACGGCGTCGTCCAACATCGTGAACCTGGGCAGCGGCTGCTACTTGGAGACCGAGGACGACGGCAACACGTTTGACGTAGACAAGCGCGGGTGTCTCATCACGTTTGACATTGAGAAGGAGATGAAGGCGCCGATTTTCCTCTATTACCAGCTCGACAACTTCTACCAGAACCACCGCCGCTACGTGCAGTCGCGCAGTGACGCGCAGCTCCGCGGCGACGCGTCGGCGAGTATCGCGGACTGCTCGCCGCTGAAGAATACCGGCACGGCCGTGCTCAAGTACAACTCGACCGCCTCGACGCCGCTCGTGAGCACCGAGGCCAACTACAAACTCAACCCGTGCGGCCTGATCGCCAACAGTCTCTTCAACGGTACAGAGACACTCTAGTGTTTGTGGCGGGGTTGGTTCGAATGCTTCATACTAACCTGTTGTTGTCTTTCTCATATTCTAGATATTTTTTGGGTGAACAGTCTGACGGTGGATGGCAAAACGTACTACCAGGGCGATACGTACGAGGACAAGACGGTCGTGAACCTGCTGGATCAGACGAACATCGCGTGGAAGTCGGACATTGATACCAAGTTCAAGAACATCCCCGAGAGCGACCGCGTGGACGACAACCTGTACCTGTGGCAGAACCCGCGCTACCGCTTCATCATCCCGATGTACAAAGGCCAGCCGCCCAAGGAGAACACGACCGCCTGGACCACCAATGCATTGTCCTACGGCGTGCAGGATGAGCACTTTATCGTGTGGATGCGCACGGCGGGTCTCCCGAGTTTCCGCAAGCTCTACGGCCGCATCGATACGGACCTCGCGGTCGGCACGAAGCTCGAGTTCCTCGTGTCGAGTAGTAAGTTTCTGATCGGGAATAGTTGCTCATAGCTCGCTCGTTTGTATTTGCACTTACCAACGATTATGTGTTCCTTTAATTGTAGACTTTGTGGTGACAACGTTCGAGGGCAAGAAGTCGATCGTGATGTCGACGACGTCGTGGTTTGGCGGCCGCAACCCATTCCTGGGCATCGCGTACATCGTCGTGGGCGCACTCTGCATGATACTCGCGATCCTGTTCTTCGCGAAGCACAAGCTGAGTCCGCGCAAGCTCGGCGACACGAGATATCTGGTCTGGAAGAACAACCACTAAGCACATCTGCATCTATGACCATTCAAGCAAGCAAGCAAGCTTCATTCAGTCGCCCATCGCATCCCCAGATCCGAGTGGAAGCCAGGTTGAGAATTGACTCGGAACCAATTCAACTGAAGAGACTGAACTGAGAGGGAAGCGAGAAAGCGAGGAAGCAAGGATGCGAGGAAACGAGTAGCAAGGATGGATGCATGAGCTTAGGGCTTGCTTGCTCTACATAACATTGTTTTTACTTTTTTTCTTTTTCTTTTCGATTTGGCTTGTAGTCAGTCAACTTAACGATCAACAGCTGACGACTTTTCATGCTGATCTCTGATTTCTCAGTCGCGATCTTTTATCAGGATCCAATCAGTTGTTGACCAAGGCAACAGAGGCACAGATGGCTGAGCCGCCGCAGTACGAGCTCTTGGATAAGATCGACAACGGCGCGTTCGGCGAAGTGCATCGCGCCCGACACGCGCACTCCGGCCGCGTGGTGGCGATCAAGCGCCTGCGCGTGAGCGACGGCGACGGAAGCAGGCGGCTGCAGGTGCTTCCGGCCGCGCACGTCCAGGAGATCGAGGCGCTGCGGCAGCTGGAGCACCGAACATACGGACCACCTGCCAGAGCTAATGCACAGCACCAATCTTATTCAAATGGTAGCTAACAGCTGAGGGCTCATTGTGGTTACAGATCGTGAAGCTTTGGGAGGTCTTCGCCGACGGCGCGTACCTGTCGCTCGTGTTCGAGTTCGTCGAGACCGACCTCTTCAGCGTGCGCAAGGATACGACAAGAGTCTTTGAGTGGTTGGACTGGATCGGATTGGTTTACTGAACGCTGGTGCTTTCGTCTTGACGCAGATCATTCACCAGCGACAGGAGCGCTTCGAGGCCCCCGATGCGCGCGGGCTCATGCGCATGCTGCTCCACGCGGTGGCCCACTGCCACGCCAAGTCCATCGTCCACAGAGTAATGGATTACCTGGCAATGTCTATCGAAGTTTGCCGCCTACCGTAATGCGTTTGCTAACTCGGTACTCACTCAACACAGGACCTCAAGCCTGGGAACCTCCTCGTGGACGCCAATGGGATCCTGAAGCTGAGCGACTTTGGGTTCACGACAGTGTTCATCGGGAAGCAGAAGAGCTACTCGCATCAGGTGGCGACCCGCTGGTACCGCGCGCCGGAGCTGCTCTTCAGCAGCCGCAACTACGACTGCGCTATCGACATGTGGGCAGTTGGCGCGATCTTTGCCGAGTTGCTGCGCACGATGCCGCTTTTCCCCGGTCAGAACGACATCGACCAGCTCTACCGCGTCATCCAAGTGCTGGGCAACCCAGAGCTAGAGCAGTGGACGGTGCGGACGACTGGATGTTGAACTTGAGTGTTAGCCTCAATGCTGTGACTTATAAAGCGCGCGTCTGCGGATGGATTTCCGTGTCTCAGGACGCGAGAGAGCTCCCCGACTACGACAAAGTGTCGTTCCCGCCGTACAAAAAGATCCCATTTGCCAACCTTTTTCCGGACGCGTCGCGTAACGAAGTGGATCTGCTGGAGAAACTCTTGGTGCTGGACCCGAAGAAGCGCATTTCGGCACGGGAGGTAATGATAATGAACTTCTTGTTCTCTCCTGTTCTCTGGTGGGATTTCTTTTTGATGCCAACGTGTATGACTGGGATGACTGAAACACACAGGCGCTGATGCACCCTTTTTCTTTGACGGCGCCGTCCACTCGCGCTTTCTTCCTCTCAAGAACCAGAAGAACATCGACAGTACCAGCAGCAGATTCCCCAAAGACGAAGGCACCGATGGTCATGACCATGGGACTACCAATACTACCGTCACCACAGTTGACGAACCGCTGGACCTGTTTCTCGCATCGGTTGGGAAACCTCTGATGCTGACGAAATCACTCTGACGTAAGACAAAGAGGCCAATCGCTTTCCACCTTCCAGGACCATGGAGCAACGTTGTTGAATGAGAGTAACTGGGTGATTGTCGGACGACGACATTTTCTTCAACAGATACATCAATCACAACACGCGTAATCGAGTACTTACCATTGATACTCATATCACACTCACTCATATTTAGCAGCACCACACCTTCTTCGTCTTCATATAAACACTACCTCTTTCGTCTTCGTGAAGGGGGCTTGAATGTCCGAATACTCGCTCGCTCGCTCTACCGGTCCGACTCGGTGAGCTGCGCGGCGTCCATGAAGCGCTTCATCCACGTCTCTCGTCCGACGCTCACGGGCGCGCGGAAGCGCAGCATCTGGCCGGCCTCGGGCGGGATCAGCTTGATCTTCATCTCGTCTGTGCGGCTCTTAATCACGTTGTAGCCTGTGAGGCACACCGACGGCTCCATCGGCGGCTTGCGCTCCTCGAACGAGTTCTTGGACTCGTAGCACTTGAGCATCGCGTGGTCGAGCACGTAGTAGTACTGGCGCCAGCTCTTGGAGAACAAATGCCCCTTCTCAAAGCGCTTGAGGTACCCTTGGAACACGCGGTTCTTCACCGCGACCTGGTCCATCGTGTTGATCGTCTTGCGCGTCGCTAGCATCGTGCTTTGATAGAGCGCCTGCTGGTCTCGCAGCGCGCCTTCGACCATGTCCGTCGCGCTTCGGATCGAGCTCTCCAGCTGCGCCGCCTCTTTCTGGAACTCGCGCTCGATCTCCGCGATCATCTGCGCCTCCTGCATGCTCAGCTCCGCGTTCACGACCTGCGCCTGCTGCACGTTCTGCTCCTTCATCTCGAGCGATTCCTCGAGCTCCTCGATCTTGTCTCGCTTGATGTCGCACACCTGGTCAAATCGGTCGTACTCCCTCTTCGCGAGGATCGACAGCCGATGGTGCACGGTACTCTGGAAGAAGCCGATCATGACCTTCGCTGCCAGCGGTCCACGCGCGACAAAGTTGTACTGGGACACCATGGCTTCCAGGTTGTTCTTGTACGTGATCAAGTCGACCGGGAGTTTCGTCAACGGGATGTCGGAGCCTTTGCCGTCGCTCACGTGCATGATCGAGAGCGTGTTGCGTCGCATGTTAATCGGCGCGCGCTTCTGCACCTCCTTGTCCTTCTCGTTCTTGCTCAGCACGATCGAGTGCAGATAGCGGATGAGCTCGGCGCAAAAGAGCGCCGAGGCGACTTCATTCGCGCGCTCAAAGCGCTTCTTCACGCTCCCAATGCGCCGCAGGAGATTTGTCTTGCCCACGTGGAAGTTGAGCGTGCACATAAACTCCGAGTACTTGACCGAGGTGCACCGGAGATCAAAGAGGAACGGCAGGATAATCGCCTTCGCTTCGTCCAGCGCTTCGCGATGAAGGCTCTCCAGCGTTGCGTTGTCCACGGGCATCGACTCGCTCGCAGTGTTCATGTACGTCATCGGGATCGAGTACGCCTTGATCGGCGCGTTGACGCGCGTGAGGACTTGTTCTGGGGTCTCTTGCACCGTCTGCTTGCTAATGCCGCTGTTACGATCATCATCGCCGTCTTCGTTTCCTTCGTCCTCTGGCACGTGCGCCAGGCTGGAGCCTCCATTTTTGCCTTTCATCCCGGAACTCGTCGTGTTGTCAAATAGCGAGAACTGTTTCGTGAACGCCCGCTCGGCGCGCTCTTTGAGAAAAGTGAAGATCCCCGTGTTGAGCGTTGAGCTGGACGATGGACTCGACACATTCGAGCCTCCCGCACCATTCGGTGCTCCGCCGTCTGGCGAATCGTTCGACGCCTGGCGCTTCAAGTTGCCAAACTCGTCGAAAGTCGAGAACTTGCCCTGTCCGGCGTTCACGACCGCGACTTGCTGGGTCTGCAGCTTGCGCTCCGTGATGTCCAACAGGTACGCGGCGTCCACAGTGACGCGCTCGTACACGCCCAGCCGCGCATGCAGCGTGTCTGTGTACTTGACGAATGCCTGGTTCACCAGCACTTTCCAGTAGTTGACATACACGTTGTTCACCACGCGCTGCAGCACAAAGTTCCCGTGCGGCGACGCGATCGCGCCGGCGACCGAGCGCAGCAGGTGCAGCAGCAGCGAGCCATTCACGTACCGTCCAAAGAAGTGCTTGGGTTGCACGCCGTCCATGGCGTGCGCCAGGATCTTCGCGGACGTGAACGCCTGCGGAGTCGCGAACCCGTCGGGAGTGGTGAGCGAGTTGGACTTGACGATGATGCAGTCGCGCGAGTGCAGGAAGCCGTTCATGATCATCTGCGCGTCCATGTCGAAGCTGTGCTTGGACGGGCTCGTGAGCCGCTGCTCAAAGTACTTGCTTGCGGATTCGCAGCCGTCCATGTCCTTCTGCTTGAGGTCGATCGCCGCCCACGTGAACTTGGGCACCAGCTCCTTGAGCAGCATCGAGTTGTCCTCGGGCTTCCGGTCGCCGCCGCTGTCGCCGTCCAGCACCTGGATCTGCAAAAAATTGGACAGAAACGCCATCGTGTGGAAGCTCGCGTTCGTGATCGGCCCCGTGCGCGCCATGAACAGGTGCGAGCTCAGCAGCACGAGCATGGACCCCCAGTACGGCTCCTTGTGCAGGTCCACCCTGCGCAGGATGAGCGTCAGCGCGCTCGCGTCCTGGTCGTGGATGGTCTCTGCGTGCGTGCTAATGTAGATGCCGCGCTCGCCCTTGAACACGGGGGAGGATACGGAGCCGCCACCGCCGTCTGTACCCGCTGCAGCGTGGTCGTCCTGCTCCTCGATGTGTAGCACGCCGAAGAGCACGATCTTGCGGCTCGCGAGGCGCGCGCTCTCCAGGATGTCGATGCCGCCACCGCGCAGCCGCAGCTCGCGCTCGGCGCCGTCTGCGCACGTGCAGAGCGGCGCGAACTCGGTCACCACGTGCGCCATTCGCTCGCTCGCTCGCTGTCTCCTTTCTTCTTCTTCTTCTTCCGCGCTTTCTTGGGATTCAAGCTCCGCGTTCAAACGCTAGCAAGTTTACCCACACTCACTCGCGCGGTCGTCAAGCAGTCCCTGTCAAAGCTGTTAAATATGGCGCTGAACGTAAACATGTATTTACGTTCATCCACCACTTTACCATAATTCAGTACGTTTGTGGGCGAGTTAACGAGACTCACTTATCTCAGTACACGCCTTCAAGTGTAACTTAACTCAGTACGCAATGTCGTTTTCATTTAACTCAGTACTCGTTAGCCCACCCTTGTGGAAGATTCTATTTTTCACTTCAAAAAAGTATGAAAGAGTATGAACACGGGTTTAACCCAACAATCACATAATGTACTGTAGCACTGAGATGAGAGAGAAATTTGACTGGCCGAAATGTGGACCACACACAACAAGTGCAGTTTTTTTCTTGGGCAATAAAAAAATGCCCCTCTTTCATCCGTAAATTAAAATTCTGTCTCTCAAAAAATACGTGTAAAATACACTAATTAACCGTAAGTTACATTTTGATTGAGAATGGGAATTTTATCCAACAGAGAAAGTTCTCAACATGTTGGTGAGAATTTTCAACATTGTCTGAGCGATTGAGAGACCTGTTCAAAAAGTAGTAGAAAGATCTCACTTGAAGTCTTTGAAAAACATTTAAGGAGAAGGTTACGAGTGAGAACTTTCTACA